>LULA01014951.1:0-38607 GCA_002091835.1 Anopheles maculatus | reverse complement strand
CCTGTGTTAAAGCGTGGTGATCTCAAGTAGGGACATGTGCAGATAATTATTGACTAGAGTCGTTGGACACCAGAGTAAGTCACTGCAAGGCTTATTAACACGTCACCTAGGAAGATAAGGGTGATTGACATATTTTTTTGTAAGTGATCACTTACGTGCTTTGGCATTGTTTTCCTTTATATTTATGGAGTGGTTATGTTTACATGTTAAAAGTATTTTATGTACTGATTATTTATTCAAGCTCAGAAAATAGATAAGGTTATAAGAACACTATTAAAAGCGTGAGCTACAGTAACAGTATAGTTATGAATAGGTAAATGAATAACACAATTATATATGATGTTTAAACATCATCATATATATTTATTCGAGCATTTAACTTTTAACTGATCCTCGTCGTCCAATAGAACTTCCCGTTGGCTGCTTGCTCCACGGTGCCATGCTGTATGTGACATTCCTAGAATATCAGGTTGTACGCTGATGCTCCGGAATCACGTTGGACAATACGGGACCGGGGTGTCGGATGCAACTCCAGCGTGGAAACGCACAGTGCATAACTGCATAAGTTTTCCCAGACGTTGTTTGTAATTTTTTTATATCTATTTTGACTTTTTTCTTTTTCCAATTCAGATGACATTTGCATGTAAAAATTTGCTGAATTTTGAGGATTTACATTTTATATTTTATATGCCATTAACGACACAAAAGATCAAAAGGATTTAAGTACAAAATGCATGACAGTAAACTGGTGGGATTTTACGACGACTTCATGTGAATATTTGTATATTATCGACAAATCCCAGCATTTCTTGGAATCATCGTCATTTTGGCTGTTGATTTATCTCCTCATACATATTTCCCATGATTTGATCAATCCATTCGTGATCACCGGGGCGGCCCAGTGGTGTATACGATAGCGGCGCCGGTCTTCATACGGCAAGACCGGGGTTCGAATCCCGGCGGACCGCCTCCCCGTACGCAGGACTGACTATTCAGCTACGGGTAAAAACTAAGTCACAGAGAGCTAGCAATAGCAGGCCAAGACCTCACGAGGTTGTAGTGAGAAGGAAGAAGAAAAGATTCGTGATAACCTTTCAAATATACTCGTTTGATGCTATATTAATGTAACAAGCTATGAAATTCACTTTCTATATGTCACCATAGCTCAGATTCAGAATTTTGTATCCAGATCACAGGTTAATCTCACGAAAAAAAATCAATTTTTTACAAAACAAAAAAATCTTCATCCGGAATGTTTTGTTTTTTTGCATTGAGCTTGAGGACTTTTACGTATCAAACCAAGAAAACAAATTGTTTTATAACAAACGGTTTATTTCAAATTTCGCTTCTAATATATTATTTTACAAGATTTTGGTCATGAAAATTTGTAATAAACTTCTATTTGTGTGAGTAACATTTGATAACGCATATTCTGGGGTGTAGGAATGCATAATTTCAAACTGTTTCTTTTGTTTTCAAAACAACTTCGAACCACTGTTCGAAAACGCTGCCATGCTTCGGTAAACTTCATTTTATTGAGGGACCTATATCCAGCCTGTTCTATACATTCGCTTCTCTCGCTCTTTTCTCCATTGAAACTATGGGTAATCGACAAAGCAGATGCTGGATATACAATAACGTTCTAAAAAACCGTTTCATTTTATAGTTTATTTTTGTTAGATCTAATGAAAAATTAAGCCAACCATATTTTACTCAAATATACATAATCAACCATAACAAAATAAGCCAAAATTATTATTTTTCGTTTAAAATTCTCCGAATTTATAATTTAAAGTTGTTTTAAATGAATTAAGAAAATAAATTATTTGTTTACACATCAACACGATTAAACAGTTCACAATGATTCACTATGTTTGACATTAAAACTGTGTTTTTTTTTAATCCAACAAGTTACATCTGTCCGCAAAAAATACGCCAAGTTGTTGTAATATTTTATAACAAACATTAAAAAAAACACGTACAGAAAGTGGTTAAACATTTACCATTTACAAATCTCTTCCTTAAAACGTAAAATCTTTTTTTTTACTTTCAAATATGCCAAGTAAATATATTTTTATTCACATCCACATGAAGCAACTGTTAGGTTCACCCACTGCAGAGCGACAACGCCGACCGAGCAGCGATCGCGATACGGCAACACCACCACCGGCTAGAAAGATCACAGCCACGTCATTTTTCTGTGAGCCTTCGCCGTGGCAACACACGGTCCGCGCGTGCTGCGTGTGGTGCGAGAGTGAACGTCCAAGACACCAGGGGGGCCTCTTGCGGGAGAAAAACCCTTGGAGCAAGTGGAAGCCATTCGCTTCAAGTTTCGGAAGGTGTGTAGCTAAAACAGCTTGTGCGAAAGAGAGCGAAACAGTTCGTTGCGTTTAGAAGTGAGTGTTTTACCGGATAAAAATACACAAAAAAGCAAAATCTACAATTATCCTCAAATTGACAGCAGTACTCTATCCACAAACCTGTGCTGAAAGCAGTGTAGCTTTAATTCGCATATAATGGTAGACGTTTTTTGGCGTACGGGAAGCTAAAATATGTCTTCTTGCTGGCATGCACAATATCTGGAATCCTGCTGACGTGGTATGCCAGTTCTGAAAGTGACTCGAACCGTAGGAGGCATTCAACGTCGCTCGTGGAACTGTCTCGAAATCAAAAGATTTCAACGCTTCCAGAAACGAGGAAAGCAAGCGGTCAGATATTACTTGAAGGCAGCACTGTCAGTGACTGGAATGCAGTGTTGGTGATAAATGCGCTTGAGTGTGTTTGTTTAGCTGTGTGTGTGTGTGTTTGTGAGAGGTTAAGTGAGTGTGAGAAAAGATTGAGCTCGCTAGTGTGTGGTTGTTTGAGTGTGTTTGTTTAGCTGTGTGTGTGTGTGTTTGTGAGAGGTTAAGTGAGTGTGAGAAAAGATTGAGCTTGCTTGAGTGTGGTTGTGGCAGTGGAAGATGAAGGAAAAGGTCTAGAGATTTCAGCGCTTGCTTGAAGACTCGGGGCCGTGTAAGCTGGCTGAGAAATGGTGCACGATCACAAAGGTTTTCTGCAGCTCAGCCTCTGCTTGATTTATAAATATCATTCTTAAGGTGTTGGTGAAACGGAGTGTGATGTAGCATGGTGATGGTGTGTAATTTTAACCAAATTCGTTTCCTTTTCTAGAGCAAACATTTCTGCCGCAACAGGTTTCGGTATCGGGAAGAAAATAAAATGTTTGCTTAGCAACCGATCGGTGAAATTTATCAAGACGTGTTTGTAAAGTGCAGTGCAAGTGTATAGATCGATGGAACTGCAGTAGTGTGGTGCACGGATACAGGTGGTCAACAAGTGTTTGCAACGGGAAGCTCAAAGCAGCTGCCACAGAAAGTTTTCTTTCTGTTTCCAACAAAAAAAAAAAACCAGGCCAATCTTACACACACTCGTACGTGTCCGGCAAGGACAAGCCCGGCGCGTCATATGAAGGATACACACACGATGGGAGAATCGACACCGATTTGTCGCTGCCGGGTCCTGTACCTGGGCAGTGCCGTGCCCCGGCAGAGCAAGGACGGCCTCCAGGGTATACAGGAACCGTTGCGTAGCCTTTACCCTTCGGAGGGTGCTATCGGTGCGAAGGGTATCGATTCGTGGCTGAGCGTCTGGTCCAATGGCATACTGCTCGAGAACGTGGACGAAAACCGGAAGCAAGTGACGCGCTTCTTCCCGATCGAATCGCTACACTACTGTGCCGCCGTACGGCAGGTGTTGATACCGGAACGGGGCAATAACAATCCGGAGCCGAAGTTTCTACCACTAGACTCACCGTTCGCCCGTACGCCACGTGCACAGCATCCGCCGATCTTTGCGGCCATCTTGCGCCGTACGACCGGCATCAAGGTGCTCGAGTGTCACACCTTTATCTGCAAACGGGAAGCGGCCGCCAATGCGCTGGTTCGCTGTTGTTTCCACGCGTACGCCGATAATTCGTACGCCCGGCAGCTGGAGGGTGGTTCCGGAAGTGGCAGCTCGAACAGTGTGTACGGTACGATCGGTGGCAAATCGAATGGTACTGCCGAAGGGTGGCGGTCACGTGCCGGTAGCACGACCACGCTCAACAGTGTCGGTGTCAGCAGGCAGGCAATTAATGGCGTCGGCGATGCGTACACGGTGAAAAATCGTAAGTATCAACATACGGACTAGCAATACTCATATGTGTGTGTGCGTGGGTAGGGAGCAGGAGCAAGGGTACGGGCAATTGAGTGTCTCAATATCGTCGCGCCTAAGGTGATCGTACTCTGTGTTTGTGTCTATAGGGGTGACAAACTCTCTTAGGTAACGTTGGTGCTAACGAAATTAGGCTAACTATGAAAGTTGTGTGGGTCGATAATTCTGCCCCGAAAAAGGGGCTACACCCATCCCCCTACACAGCGACGGGGTAGTGGAATTCCAACACGTTCATTCCGTCAGCAAAACATCGATGCAGCCAACGCCACAAATTATGGAGCGAGTTAAAATGCATCGCCACACGAAAGAGACTACACGCAGCAGCACAACAACAAAAAACCTACCCTAATGGTTGCAAATGATACCTCGGTAGAGTGTGGTTTGTGTCATTTTTTTTCGCGACATGACTGACCTTCCACCGTCATTGGAAGTGGTGTTTGAAGTGCGACAGCAGAAAAAAACCGATCCTATCCAATCGCACAAGATTGCATGTTGGTCAAGATACGGTTGGTCCTTCGGACTTCTTTTTTTCGTACGGTGGTGGTAACTTGTTCTCGTGGACCGAACAAGTGCGTCAACGTGCGATGTGGACACCGCTTGACGCACACACACGCTGGAAACTAGCCGGTTCGTTGGTGTTAGTTCCAAACCGGTTTGAAACCACTGTCCAACATCGGGTTGGTCGCTGTTTCCCTTCGCCCGGTTTGTGATGAGATGGCATGTGATGATCACCGAAAAAATGCCATGAGAAACAAAGCCTTGGCTTCTTCGGTGTACGGTGCTTCCCATCGGAACCCAACCGTTGCGGGTGTCGTGATCAACAAATTGTACTGCTGGTACAAATTGATGCGAATTGAGGATGTCAATGGGCACATCGGTTGAAGTTTGGCGTTTGAGAACCGATGATGACCCTCGCGTAGCGCGGTGTTGCAGTAGGATGTAACAATTCGTTTTTGTTCAATCTGCCATATTTTGTAACCTTTGCTAGCAGATCGCTTCAAAGAATGGCTCATCTCAGGCTCGAAAGGTTAACGCAAAAGGTTGATATTTTACGGGACTTACCGCACTCTTGGAAAAGGTTCGCCCGCAGTTTATGCAACCGATGTGAACTGGTTGAAGCGAGCTGGTTGCAAACCTTCACATCGGAATGGTAAGATAGGTAAACGAACGCAACCATTAAAGCTGAACATCAAGTGTAGCCTTGACCCTTACCACACAAGCAGTTTTAAACGGGCTCATCACTAGCCAAACTATAGCAACACGATTTTACTACACGGCTGTGTCCGTCTCATCAGTGGCAATGGTGACTAATTTAGGTTTCGCAACAGCGTAAAACACAACCACTACAACACTCTGCCCACTTTGCATCGATCGTCGGCAGTCAAAGACGTTTCATTCCAATCGCCAATCAAATACACGACCGTGAAACCAACAATCCATGCCAGTCCGGTGTTCGAGGGCTTTGTTTTGGGCTGTCTGCAAATTTCATAATTTCCGACCCGCCTCTTTGCCATCACCGGGCCGTCCAAGTGTGGGTCCTTCACCCATCGTTGCACCGACTGAACAAGCTACCGAAGAAGCGCCCTATGTTCCACCGCAGCGAACGCTAGGCGCTTGATACGCTTCCAGATGCTAAACTAATGAACGACTTTCAAGAGGGATCACCGTTCACTGTTCACTGTACACGGGTGCAATAAAACAAAAATCCGACATTTATAAGCTTTCCGTGTGGCCGAACATTGGACGGGAGCGCCGAGACAGCGAGAATCAGATTGCAAAGCTTCACAGGAAACGAAACCAAAAACAGTGGCAGTGTCTAGGGTTTTGGGAAAGGTAAGAAGCGGTTGAAACGAGCTGAACGGAGCCAAACAACTGCACGTGCAGCGACACGTAAATATGAAAAGCCATAAATTGTTTCCATCGGCACATGGTATCGCCTTTTGTATTGGGAGTGTGTTGCACCACCAAACCACGTGTCCAAACAGTGAGTTTTAAACAGATGTCACTTATCGACTTGTGGCCTGTAAGAGCTTCGCTCTAACTACAGCAGGTGCATTAATGGCCGTGTAATGGACTTTTATTTAGCGTTAGAGTTGTCACATTATCCCTCCATTTAACGACTTATCTTAAGGCAAATGACATACATCAACCTATCAAGAAATCGTATTTAATAATCTGAAATGGTGGCGTTTCGTTTTCCTTGGTATCTTGGCCGCCTCGAAGTGAATGATTTGCAGCGTTTCAATGCACTTTGCAAGCATTTGTATCGGTAATGTTTTGGAACGGGTGCATGATTTCTCTGTTTCCTTCATTAACACCCAATTTAGCCGCGTATGATGCAAGTGTCTTACACAAGCGGTAAGCTGTAGGTGTGGTTTTGGACAGCTGTGCTTTACATATTAATCGCAAAATGTTATGTCTCGTGAATTGCAATTGGCGTGAAATCAAAATGCTTTTTACGATGCGAACCGATCAGCTTTTTTTTAGAGCTGTGGTACGTGCTGGTCACGTGTAATGCATGAATGTATTTTGTTGAGCAATTGCTTTAATTAGCAATCATGTAATGAATCGTTTAGTCTTTATTTACGAATTAACTCTATGACACAAACTGTAGTAATGGTGTTTTATAATTCTTTAAAATATTAATGTGTCTCGATCTCCAAGAAGAGAACATAAGCAAGTGGGTTCTAGAGCCTATTACGCTACCCAGAAAACGGATGTACGATGCTTATCTTAATAACCGAAGAAAATTCAAACTGTGAACTGAAAACTCTCTTATGACGTGACCAATGCCGTAACTAGAAACGCAAATGCAGGGCAAGTCCCAGTTTATAGCGTCTTTTGACCGTGGAACTGCGAGGTACCAAGCGATATAATTTCCCAGGTGAGTGGGAAACATGCTGACCTTGTTGCCGTTGAAGTTGATGAAGCGAAAGACACCGAACGAGACGGCACCGTTTGGATGACAATAGCGCCTGCCCGCAGCAAGACAAGAATTGAGACTATTTGGAACGCTTAGGTCACGCTAGCAGAGCAGTAGCAACAGCACAACACCGCCGGAGAACGTAACAAGTAGCAGGAAGTTAAAACGGCTTACCAAGCACCACACGAAGAACTTTTGCTGATGTGGTACATAACATCTACCAGGCAACATCAAAATGGTAACCCGGAGTAAAGCCGAGTGTTGCCTGGTGGAAGCCTCACGATGAGTCTTACGTTTCGTGATCTAGATTCGTAGGGTACAGCGCTCATTGTTCACCTTCGTACGCGAGTATGTGTGCACGAATTGATGTGATTGTATTGCTGCAGCGCAGCCTACACTCGCTGATGTGAAGTAAATTCAAGTTCATGCACTTCAGGACAAAAAAAAGGGCATGGGAAAAGCGTTTGATGACAGCCACAGCAACAGTAGCAGGTGGCGAAGAATGCAGTGCGCTCCCGTGGGGAAAAAAACTAGACGAGTTGAGCATGCATCACTCAATTGTATTCGAGCGCTTTAAGCCCGCAAGGTGGGACAGCTCGTCAGTGTGCCCGATTGCCGTAATGATTGCTGATTGTTGGAAGTCAGAGTGCTTCCGACTAACAATGGAAGTGTGTTAAAATTGGAATGCCGGAGCAAGTGTATCCACAATGCGATGCGCGTATGCGCAGTGCATGGGGATTGCCAATCGATTATTGCGATCGATGTACCGGTAGGATGTGTCGAGCAAGTACTGCTGGTTCGTTTTCAGGAACGTGGGAATGCAGCATCTTGTACAATTTTTATACCAAACCCTCTTCATGTTTAATATACACTGCCTAAGACATATACCATTTGTATAACCCAGTTTTTTGTCATCCGTGTTGATAATGACCTCATTTGCGGGATCTTTCTTCCCCGAATAATGACACGTCGCACGACACTGCCATCCTATCGTAGCAAAAAGTGGAAGAAAGTTTCGTCTGATATTGCCGCCATCGCTTCAGGGCATGAGTTGGCACTTCAACATCTCTCAAATTTCGATCGTGAGCTTTCTTTTGCTTCCATTTAAATCTTAACGATTTTTTGCATGCTTCCGAGCTGTTGGGCGAGTTACGTGTACATATGCTTAACACCGTTGGTCAGAGCTTTTTTTTTGTTGCTTCTCATCGGAAGCTCATACAACCAGTGAAATTAGTCGTACAAGACACAATCCGATCGAGTGTCTACGTGGTTCCGGAACGGAATTTCCCTTTTTATATCGTACCGCATTGGTGGGTAGTGGAAGTTTGAGCTTTTAGCTAATTGGTTCATGGTAGTAGAAGTTTTGTGGAAGTAGTAGCTGACGCCCTATTCCTCATATAGTTTGTTATGAATGAATTTAGGTGGCTCTTAACATTAAGAGCAGTACGGTAGGAATGTTGAAGCATTGCTGATCTGATTCAGATGGACCGGGTATCATATTCCATCTGGACTTATATCCCGTGTGCAAGCCTTAATATTTGGGCTTATGGAATCTATATATCTAGTAAACGATTACCGGACTATCAAGAACTATCGAGTTGTTTGGGCAGGCCTTGATTAAAACTACCCATAGCTGCATTGTCCTGTATGCGTACTACAAGGTAGTCTGGACAAGATTTGATGCCATCCCGTATATCTTAGAAACTATAACAACTGCTATTATCTCTCTTCGAAGGTCTACCTTTGCTTTAAAGCTGTGATCGTGATCATGAATCTCTGCCCTCAGTATCTAGCTCTGTTACAAATGATGTTTGGTGAACTCTTCGCTTTTGTGCCCTTGATTCTATTATCTTTACCCTTAAAGATCATAAATATGCAGATATGCCTCGCGAAACTCATATACTACAGACCAGCTGCGCTCTATCTTCTTCACAAAGAGCTACTTTACGAAATGTTGCTCCTGTAGTATACATATTAATAACACATTTTTAAACAAATATCACAGCCATATCCTGTACTTCTACTTATGCTGCTTTTCTTTCCATTGTTTCCTTCCCCCCCCCAAAAACAGTTTATGCCAGCAGTGCGGACCTAGAGGTAGTAGACGACGGTGAAAGCTCACTGTACAATGGCGACGAAAATCACAAAGTGTGGAACGGTTCAACAGATCAGATCGATGGCATCGGCTTTGGTAACGATGGTCACTACGATATCTACTCCGGTCCCGGTGGTCTCGGTGGCAGCACTGGCGGTGGTGCCGGCGGTGGTGGCTCCACACTCGGACGTCCGGCCCGGATCCGTCAGATCAGTGCCCCGGTACCGGTTCCGCCGCCCCCGAAAGAGGAACCGAAAAAGTCCAAAAAGGACAAGAAAGCGGCCAAAGGCACCCAGCAACAACAGCAGCAGCAGGTAGGCAGTCAAAGTTTATCCGGTACGCTTATAAGACCACGTCCCATGCACATGAATCCACTAGGTCGGCCGGCTGCCGGTCCAGCCTCAGCCAACTCTGCCGCAGCAATGGCCGCCGCAGCAGCCGCACATCACGGCATGATGATGTACCACCACCATCCCCATCACCATCCCCATCACCCGATGGCGGGCCATCCCGGTGCCGGTCCGCCGCCGGTACCGGGCCGCCAGTTCCACACCATCGGTCACCGCAGCATGAACGGCAGTGCGGCGGCGGCAGCAGCGGCGGCCATGGCCGCAGGTCTACCTCCCCATCCCATGCTCCATCCCCACGCCCAGATGCACCCAGCGATGGGCCTTCCGCATCCCGGTATGCATCCGCACGCCGCCGGCATGACCCTGCCGGCGATGATGATGGCACCCCAGTACGCGACACTGCAGCATCCGCGCACGAGCAAAAAGAAGAAGGACAAGGGCAAAACGCTCAACGGCAGCAACGGTAGCATCCCGATCGGGGTACCGGTCGTGCCGCCCATGTTCGCCTACCCGCCACAACCGAACGGAAGTCTGGGCGGCGGGCCCGGTTCGCTTGCCGACAGCCGTCCACTGTCGATGAGCAATCGGAAGCTGGCCCAATCGGCTGCCGCTGGACTGGACGATATGTCGGGCAACTCGGGTGCCGAATCACCGGGCGGTACCGGGATCTACCGGCGCAAGGGACACCTGAACGAGCGTGCGTTTAGCTACTCGATCCGGCAGGAACACCGCAGCCGCAGCCATGGCTCACTCGCTAGTCTACAGTTCAATCCGCCGGACATGAAGAAGGAGCGCGAGATCGCACAGATGGTGGCCGGGCTCGAGCTGAACGAAGATTCCACGCTAAGACGCCGCTCGGAGGTGGCCGGATCGTCCGGTACGTTTGGCAAACCGAGAAGATGAGCGCGAAATAGGCAGTGACGGGTTCGTCGCCAGCATCTCGTCGAAGTCACCGTACGCAACCAGCGGGAAAAGGAAGCACGTAAGACCTTTCCGCTTTCTCCATGGGGATTCGCAGCTGGGTTTTTGGATCGCAGGGAATCGATCACGGGGAGTGGAAAAAAATTCACACACACACACACATCGAAACAAATATGCTCGTAGTATGTAGTTTTAAACGCGATAGATGTTGTAAAATAGGCGTTTACCGGCAGATGAAAGGAAGAAAGCATCACATCAAATGGCATTAGATGGTCTAGTGTAAGCAAACACGATAATCGAGCAAAAAAGAAAGAACGCAATGGAGCAGTCAATTCGAGCCGGTTCTCTATTACCAAAACACTCTTTTATCCATTGTTATCCATCGGTGACAGTAGCAATGACCGGGTAGCCTTAGTGATACGCTACCGATAGTAAGGCAGGCGAACGCTTTTCGCCGGGATTGCACGGGGAATCGTTCGCCGAAACGAGCAGTTTTTCTTTTACTGATTTTATGTTAACGCGTCTTAAACTTAGTTGTACGTACAGGAAACACAGCAACACCCACACATCATATGCCGAAGAGCGACGAGTAGAGATCGAAACATCGGGTTGTTGACCGGCCACCAGGCCGGGGGAAAAGATTGCAAAGAACGGCAGATAAAATGCAATTACAAGAAGAAATGAATGTGCCTTATTAGGTAATTAGATAATTTAATTATAACCAAGCCCTGCAACACAGCAGCCCGCAAGCCCCAAAAAACCTCGGTACGAATGAAAGTGAAATTTTAGTGTGTTGCTAATTTGAGGATGCTTCTCGTATGGAGTGTACTGTAGACAAAGCTTTCTTTTCGGTTCTTTTTTTTTGTCCAACCTTCCGAATCACGGGCTGGGAATCGATGTTGGTGTGAGTTTCCATTTGTTTTTGTCGATGTTTTGTTACTTTTTCCGACAAGCTTTAAACTATAGTGCCGCTCACACGTGCAGCATAATTTGAGGTTCAAACTTATTTTCAAAGATTATTATCCGCCGAGCTTTGGAACGAAAATGTGACGCTGTTTTTCGCGGTGCGCGTCGTTCGATCGGGTTCGAAGCCATGATGGATGTGCAAAACTCATTTTAATGATCGGGTGTTTTCCGACACCGCCATCCGATAAGAGCTTTCGCATGGTTACAAGGGGGGTTACAACAAAAATCACTCACAGCACTCATAACAGGGGAACGCCCGCGGTCAAAAGGAAAGTGATCGAAGTGGGTGGCTTCTACCATTAGCCGCCCCAAAATGCGCTCGAAAGCGAAAACGGAAGAAAAGTGCCTTGGGGCTGAATGGAGAGAGCGAACAAAAAAAATCCTCCCAAAAACCGACGCACTGTGTGATACGGAGAGTGTTTCTGTCGAAAAAAAGGGAAAACAATGCAGAAAAAGGAAAAAAGGAAGAACTAGCGACGAACAGTGTTGTAGGCACGATAAATGGCAGTAGTCGAAATTTTGATCATCAATCAATCGTGAAGAAGCGATCGCGAGAAGGAAAAGCGCGTCGATGGTTTCGGGGACTTTGTATTAACGAAACGTTCGCCAGTCATAGAAAGAGAAAAGGGACAGACCGTGGAAGAGCAAAAGGAAGAAAACGATCGCTCCTTCAACACTCAAAAGCATTGATACAGACGAAACAAGTGTTTTCAAGTCTGTCGATAAAGCGAATCGGTGAAAGATGGTAGAGGAGAACAGAGTCGGAGAAGTAGTCGAGAGGGTAGAGCAGAAAAATTTCTCCATCGGGCCAATTTGGGAGTTTATCGCGAAAAAAAACAGCTCTACACACACACATACAATCCACCATTTTAAGCGCCAACACGACACATTCTTTCTGTTTCGCAGCTTCTTCTACGCACACAAAAAAAATATCACGAAGAAGCTATCATCGATTCAGGTTCTTCGCATTCGGATTGTACGTTTTGCGACCAACATTTTGTTCCAACAGTGCTTTCGGGGGGAAGGGATAGAAAAAGAGCGAACGAATAGAAAGCATACACACACATACGAGATGGGGTGAAGATGAAACCAGAGAAACTTGTACCATAAACAAACAGAAGCATCACAACTAGCAGACAGACACACGGACACAGGCAAGGGTGGATCGGAGGGAGGGCTAGAGAAAATCTTTATTTTTTTTTTTTTGGCTAGACAGTAAGCGGCAGTTTGCCAAATCTTTTTATCAACTAAACCCTTAGAAAACACTACATATGAATTGTTATCCAATCATTTTAATGTAAAGAAAAATACAAAATACTCGAATACAACGAACATACTCTGTGTTTGGGGGAATGGGAGAATCGGATTGGGTGGCAGTTTTCTTCACAAATGATTTCCTTGCTCTTCACCAGGCGGAGGGTAAAGTCGAAACAACCCTTTGCGAAAGCATCGAACCAAAACCAAGGTTCTCATCGGTACGGATTTTCGTTCCAGTTTGACAAACACGTTTCCCAGGGTTCTGTGTTTTAAGCTGTGGATGCAATTTGTTACGCTTTAAGACGGTGGTGAGCAAATGATTCAATTGCATCAGATGACGCTTTCGGAAGTTCGGCTAGCAAACCATCAATTTGATCCGGAAGCCCTTGCACCGATAAACGTGCAGGAAGGAAGCCACCGTCCGTGCAGAGTGTCGATCGGGCAAACTCATTAAACACACAGCCAAGCTGGTCGTGAGAGCAATTTGCATCCGAAAGTGATGGTTACGTACGCACTGATGGCGTTGTGGTGCTAGCTGTTTGCTTATCAGACACAGACACCGCATGAAGATGGCACTGTAAGTAATTGGCTGACAGACGGGTAAGTAAGATGATAATGCATTTCACTTTCCACATTTTCATTTCCTTTCCGAGTAATGGTTTGGAGCGTAATTTGTGCATCGTGCTGTCGGTTGGTGGGGTAAGTACATTGACATTCGGATGTAATATCAGGTATCACATTCATAAGGTAGCGCAACTTATCTATTACGGGAAACATACCATCCTTTTTGGACTGTTAAATGTTCAATATTATCTTTTGTATTAGATGTAATAACGTCCGCATCCCGGTATGCATCCGCACGCCGCCGGCATGACCCTGCCGGCGATGATGATGGCACCCCAGTACGCGACACTGCAGCATCCGCGCACGAGCAAAAAGAAGAAGGACAAGGGCAAAACGCTCAACGGCAGCAACGGTAGCATCCCGATCGGGGTACCGGTCGTGCCGCCCATGTTCGCCTACCCGCCACAACCGAACGGAAGTCTGGGCGGCGGGCCCGGTTCGCTTGCCGACAGCCGTCCACTGTCGATGAGCAATCGGAAGCTGGCCCAATCGGCTGCCGCTGGACTGGACGATATGTCGGGCAACTCGGGTGCCGAATCACCGGGCGGTACCGGGATCTACCGGCGCAAGGGACACCTGAACGAGCGTGCGTTTAGCTACTCGATCCGGCAGGAACACCGCAGCCGCAGCCATGGCTCACTCGCTAGTCTACAGTTCAATCCGCCGGACATGAAGAAGGAGCGCGAGATCGCACAGATGGTGGCCGGGCTCGAGCTGAACGAAGATTCCACGCTAAGACGCCGCTCGGAGGTGGCCGGATCGTCCGGTACGTTTGGCAAACCGAGAAGATGAGCGCGAAATAGGCAGTGACGGGTTCGTCGCCAGCATCTCGTCGAAGTCACCGTACGCAACCAGCGGGAAAAGGAAGCACGTAAGACCTTTCCGCTTTCTCCATGGGGATTCGCAGCTGGGTTTTTGGATCGCAGGGAATCGATCACGGGGAGTGGAAAAAAATTCACACACACACACACATCGAAACAAATATGCTCGTAGTATGTAGTTTTAAACGCGATAGATGTTGTAAAATAGGCGTTTACCGGCAGATGAAAGGAAGAAAGCATCACATCAAATGGCATTAGATGGTCTAGTGTAAGCAAACACGATAATCGAGCAAAAAAGAAAGAACGCAATGGAGCAGTCAATTCGAGCCGGTTCTCTATTACCAAAACACTCTTTTATCCATTGTTATCCATCGGTGACAGTAGCAATGACCGGGTAGCCTTAGTGATACGCTACCGATAGTAAGGCAGGCGAACGCTTTTCGCCGGGATTGCACGGGGAATCGTTCGCCGAAACGAGCAGTTTTTCTTTTACTGATTTTATGTTAACGCGTCTTAAACTTAGTTGTACGTACAGGAAACACAGCAACACCCACACATCATATGCCGAAGAGCGACGAGTAGAGATCGAAACATCGGGTTGTTGACCGGCCACCAGGCCGGGGGAAAAGATTGCAAAGAACGGCAGATAAAATGCAATTACAAGAAGAAATGAATGTGCCTTATTAGGTAATTAGATAATTTAATTATAACCAAGCCCTGCAACACAGCAGCCCGCAAGCCCCAAAAAACCTCGGTACGAATGAAAGTGAAATTTTAGTGTGTTGCTAATTTGAGGATGCTTCTCGTATGGAGTGTACTGTAGACAAAGCTTTCTTTTCGGTTCTTTTTTTTTGTCCAACCTTCCGAATCACGGGCTGGGAATCGATGTTGGTGTGAGTTTCCATTTGTTTTTGTCGATGTTTTGTTACTTTTTCCGACAAGCTTTAAACTATAGTGCCGCTCACACGTGCAGCATAATTTGAGGTTCAAACTTATTTTCAAAGATTATTATCCGCCGTGCTTTGGAACGAAAATGTGACGCTGGTGTCGCGGTGCACGAGGGCGTCGTTCGATCGGGTTCGAAGCCATGATGGATGTGCAAAACTCATTTTAATGATCGGGTGTTTTCCGACACCGCCATCCGATAAGAGCTTTCGCATGGTTACAAGGGGGGTTACAACAAAAATCACTCACAGCACTCATAACAGGGGAACGCCCGCGGTCAAAAGGAAAGTGATCGAAGTGGGTGGCTTCTACCATTAGCCGCCCCAAAATGCGCTCGAAAGCGAAAACGGAAGAAAAGTGCCTTGGGGCTGAATGGAGAGAGCGAACAAAAAAAATCCTCCCAAAAACGGACGCACTGTGTGATACGGAGAGTGTTTCTGTCGAAAAAAAAGGGAAAACAATGCAGAAAAAGGAAAAAAGGAAGAACTAGCGACGAACAGTGTTGTGGGCACGATAAATGGCAGTAGTCGAAATTTTGATCATCAATCAATCGTGAAGAAGCGATCGCGAGAAGGAAAAGCGCGTCGATGGTTTCGGGGACTTTGTATTAACGAAACGTTCGCCAGTCATAGAAAGAGAAAAGGGACAGACCGTGGAAGAGCAAAAGGAAGAAAACGATCGCTCCTTCAACACTCAAAAGCATTGGTACAGACGAAACAAGTGTTTTCAAGTCTGTCGATAAAGCGAATCGGTGAAAGATGGTAGAGGAGAACAGAGTCGGAGAAGTAGTCGAGAGGGTAGAGCAGAAAAATTTCTCCATCGGGCCAATTTGGGAGTTTATCGCGAAAAAAAACAGCTCTACACACACACATACAATCCACCATTTTAAGCGCCAACACGACACATTCTTTCTGTTTCGCAGCTTCTTCTACGCACACAAAAAAAATATCACGAAGAAGCTATCATCGATTCAGGTTCTTCGCATTCGGATTGTACGTTTTGCGACCAACATTTTGTTCCAACAGTGCTTTCGGGGGGAAGGGATAGAAAAAGAGCGAACGAATAGAAAGCATACACACACATACGAGATGGGGTGAAGATGAAACCAGAGAAACTTGTATCATAAACAAACAGAAGCATCACAACTAGCAGGCAGACACACGGACACAGGCAAGGCTGGATCGGAGGGAGGGCTAGAGAAAACCTTTATTTTTTTTTGGCTAGACAGTAAGCGGCAGTTTGCCAAATCTTTTTATCAACTAAACCCTTAGAAAACACTACATATGAATTGTTATCCAATCATTTTAATGTCAAGAAAAATACAAAATACTCGAATACAACGAACATACTCTGTGTTTGGGGGAATGGGAGAATCGGATTGGGTGGCAGTTTTCTTCACAAATGATTTCCTTGCGCTTAACCAGACAAAGGGTAAAGCCGAAACAACCCTTTACGAAAGCATCGAACCAAAACCAAGGTTCTCATCGGTACGGATTTTCGTTCCAGTTTGACAAACACGTTTCCCAGGGTTCTGTGTTTTAAGCTGTGGATGCAATTTGTTACGCTTTAAGACGGTGGTGAGCAAATGATTCAATTGCATCAGATGACGCTTTCGGAAGTTCGGCTAGCAAACCATCAATTTGATCCGGAAGCCCTTGCACCGATAAACGTGCAGGAAGGAAGCCACCGCCGTGCAGAGCAAACTCATTAAACACACAGCCAAGCTGGTCGTGAGAGCAATTTGCATCCGAAAGTGATGGTTACGTACGCACTGATGGCGTTGTGGTGCTAGCTGTTTGCTTATCAGACACAGACACCGCATGAAGATGGCACTGTAAGTAATTGGCTGACAGACGGGTAAGTAAGATGATAATGCATTTCACTTTCCACATTTTCATTTCCTTTCCGAGTAATGGTTTGGAGCGTAATTTGTGCATCGTGCTGTCGGTTGGTGGGGTAAGTACATTGACATTCGGATGTAATATCAGGTATCACATTCATAAGGTAGCGCAACTTATCTATTACGGGAAACATACCATCCTTTTTGGACTGTTAAATGTTCAATATTATCTTTTGTATTAGATGTAATAACGTATCCATTTAATAAAGAGAATAACTTTGTAAATTAATTAGATTAAAAGTTCATCAAATAATTCAGCTGGACCACCACACTGCAGTGCATCAACCGTGGATTTACTGGAATAGCACTTATTCATGTTCATCAGCTATTAAGCTATCCTGATTGCTGCTCACTCTTAGGTTTATAACTTCTTGTTATAAACAATACATAGCTAAAGAAACATTCATAGCTAATCACCTGATCACATGATATAAATTGAATAAGTTGTGCTAAAACCGGACGTTCTAGAAGCATTCTTTAAACGAACATACTCTGTGTTTGGGGGAATGGGAGAATCGGATTGGGTGGCAGTTTTCTTCACAAATGATTTCCTTGCTCTTCACCAGGCGGAGGGTAAAGTCGAAACAACCCTTTGCGAAAGCATCGAACCAAAACCAAGGTTCTCATCGGTACGGATTTTCGTTCCAGTTTGACAAACACGTTTCCCAGGGTTCTGTGTTTTAAGCTGTGGATGCAATTTGTTACGCTTTAAGACGGTGGTGAGCAAATGATTCAATTGCATCAGATGACGCTTTCGGAAGTTCGGCTAGCAAACCATCAATTTGATCCGGAAGCCCTTGCACCGATAAACGTGCAGGAAGGAAGCCACCGCCGTGCAGAGCAAACTCATTAAACACACAGCCAAGCTGGTCGTGAGAGCAATTTGCATCCGAAAGTGATGGTTACGTACGCACTGATGGCGTTGTGGTGCTAGCTGTTTGCTTATCAGACACAGACACCGCATGAAGATGGCACTGTAAGTAATTGGCTGACAGACGGGTAAGTAAGATGATAATGCATTTCACTTTCCACATTTTCATTTCCTTTCCGAGTAATGGTTTGGAGCGTAATTTGTGCATCGTGCTGTCGGTTGGTGGGGTAAGTACATTGACATTCGGATGTAATATCAGGTATCACATTCATAAGGTAGCGCAACTTATCTATTACGGGAAACATACCATCCTTTTTGGACTGTTAAATGTTCAATATTATCTTTTGTATTAGATGTAATAACGTATCCATTTAATAAAGAGAATAACTTTGTAAATTAATTAGATTAATAGTTCATCAAATAATTCAGCTGGACCACCAGACTACAGTGCATCAACCGTGGATCTACTGGAATAGCACTTATTCATGTTCATCAGCTATTAAGCTATCCTGACTGCTGCTCACTCTTAGGTTTATAACTTCTTGTTATAAACAATACATAGCTAAAGAAACATTCATAGCTAATCACCTGATCACATGATATAAATTGAATAAGTTGTGCTAAAACCGGACGTTCTAGAAGCATTCTTTAGCAATTTTTTGCACCCAGTACTAAGTGACACTATGAACATGACACCAAGGGCATGGCTGTCTTAAAAATCAGTGTACACAGTTCCTCAAACTATTTCTTCGCCTACGAGTGACTGTTAATATTATAATTCCTTTATATAAGTGGGTTAAGTCCTGCGATTACAGAATACCCAAAATAAAAATATAATAATGGTTGCTGAGGTCTGTTTGAAGACTTTTCGGGAGAAAAGATGCCCACCAACGCCAATATATTTTTCAATAATACCGAATCTAACAGACATCAGTCATAGTTTTCTCGTAAGTTTAAGAGCGTTCTACAAGGCTTTTGGATGGTCGGAATCTTACCTCCATTAGAATTTATAATAAAGCGCTAGAAGAGATTAATATTATTCTTACAATACCTCGACTGTTTTGGTCAAAACTGTTCCAAATCCACTGATATTTTGTCTTTACATTAAAAAACTATGGAAGGTTTGAGACGCGGAGCTATTATAAGAAATATTTTCAAATTCAGTCTAGTTTTAGTTTATGCAATTGTCACTAACGCGTTAATATTCTATAACGTACTGACGCACTCTAAGGTCAGTTGCTTTTTTTCTAATCTCTGCTGAATTTGAACCTTTGTATATATTACTAACTGATGATCGGCCACTCTTTACAAAAATCTATACAATCGACAGCAAAAAATATGATGCATTACTAAGTCTCTCTACTACTTCCTTGCTGTTTGAGTAAAACAATGTCATGAGATACGTTCCTCAATAACCTATTCTCAGAAGAAATTAAACACGATTTATAAATCAGCTTAGATTTCTTCTTGTATCAAATCAACGTGAAGATCACTTACACCAACAGCAAGTGTTTTGAAAGAATATCTTCCAGAAGTTTATGTTTTTGTTAATGTTTATGTTTATTAAAACCCAAAGTGATTGGCCGAGTGTATTGGCCCTATCATAAAATTTAGACCTACCCTAAAAGCTATACAAACTTGTGACGATGCCTGATAGAAACTAAACAAAGACTACTGAACATGGAAAGCATGGTGCCAGTCGAAAAATAAATAATTTTCATTTAGTATTCGAGCCATAGCAGTCAAAGGATCATTATCGCTATACGCACGTCTAATTATGTCTATTCTAAGTAAAAGTACTTAGCCGAGGTGCTAATTTCTCCTCCAAAAGTGGTAGTTTGTTGTGTGTAAACTGCGACTCTTCAATGCCCCTGAGTACTGAGTGCTCACTACCCAGGTGAGAGAAAGTGTACTGTACTTCTGTTTTTTTTATTTCGTACTACACCCATATCACACTTCAACTTTATCTTCACTTGCTTCCAACATCCAACAGCAACCCACTCCAAGGTGTTGGTTTTCATGGCTATCCCACACTGCACTTCACCCATCTCGGTGAAATGCTTTTGGAAACAGTTACCATACCTACAGCGGTGCCACTTGGGTGTCTCTGATGTCCCGGTGACATTGTTTTTCCTCCTCCCCGATAGCTGAGCGAAGCATAGCGCACGACATTCCAATAGACACCGAGCACATTTTGGTCATGGTCAGAATCGTGGCGTGGTGAGCTTGTCACTTAACACCGTTTTCACCGTTGAATGCTTTCTTGCCCTCGCTGTGACCCATCGCTACCCCGGGTGGAGTGTTTCACTGGGCGGTTCAACCCCTGTGCTGAAAGTTGTGAATGAACCATCCGTAACTGGTGGACACCGTAGTGGAATTTATGCACTGTGATTAATTGTGGAAGTAAACGATCGCCTCTTTCTCTGACTCTGCATCGACGTACCTAGCCTGGCGATAGAGGACGCTTTTCTTTTCTCCTTTTAACCCTCAGTCTCGCTTTCGTATGCTTCATGCACACCTTACCACGCACCCGTACAGTTCGATTTCAAGACAAATGTGGCGGTGAAATCGTCAACAAATCGTTGAACAGGTGGTCTCGGATCGACCTCCAATCGATGCGTATTTCGTCGTCGCGCCAAGTTTCGACGGTGATGCCCTACTAACGGCGTCGGTTGGTTGGTTGGGCGAAAAACCGTACGGTAAGAATTTCATTCCGGAGAAGAAACAAAAAAAATTGGAAAGTGGTTGCCGCCGCCTATCGGTTATGTTTGCCGGCCAGCTTCCACCGGCATCGTCATAATGGTGCATTCGCATTCGTTGTCACAGTTGTCGTTGACGAATTTTCCCGCTATGGTATGCTGCCGGTTGAGCTGAACAGTCGTACGGGGTTGCACCTTTCTCTTTCTTTGCCGGAAATCAAGGCAAGGAAGGGAAAACGCTTTCTTTTTCTGTGAATTCCAATTGATCGGAAAGCATATACAGGCAGTTATTTTTGGATATCTTTCAAGACAAAAAGTTGATTGTGTTAGTCTTAGATAAATGTACCTATTTGTTTTATTTTTTTAGATAATTACATACATGTGTCGTTCCTCATGTCTCCAATACTAATTTGCAAGATCTAACTATGTAATAAAGTGTGTTGTTTTCATGTAAAAAAATTTGATAACGTTAAACATTCATTTGAAAAACTCAAGATTAAGTATCCGTTAAACTATACTCTTACACTTGCACAACTGTCAACAATAAAAGATGGCTGCGAGATGAGCAGAAAGCTGGAAAAATACGGGAAGAGAGAACGAGAGACAGTCAGCAAACCGAAAACCGTGGAATGTGGAACCTGTTCATCTTCGTGATGGTTGAACCACCAACAAAACCTTACACTTGCACATTTTGAAGGCTTCCCATAGCGGCAGAGCAACCCTCCCCAAGCTCCATTCCACAACACAGAGAGGTCGCACCTTTGGCGCACCCTCTTAAAATGAAGGAATCATTAGAAGCTCCCTCAAGAAAACATTTTCAACCATGTCTCGTAGAGCTGGGGCTCGATCGTGCGACATTTGTAGGTAACCATTTGCCATGCGAGAGATGTCTACGGTGCGGGCTAAGCGATGAGCCGAGGATGATGTCTCGTTTGAATCTTGGAGAATGAAGGACGGATTTGTGCGGTGTGCCCGGGAACCCGGGGGTGGCCCGGCAAGGGAACACCGTCAAAACGGAAAACATACCAAACGACATTCCATGATCTCGATCCCGTGAGACTAGCGCGTGTGCCACACGCTCGCTTCTACGGCTTTGCATCGATGTGTGTGTGTGTTTGTGTCTGCGCGGCTGTCGCTTTTCCCGCTGTCCGAACACATTGAGCAAGAGAGAACGTCGTCGTGGTCGTGTGAGGAACGCGACGACATACCGGTTTAGCAACACCGACCGACCGTTGTGCTTCAAGTGTCCCTCCGCGATGGTAGGCTGGCCAGTGGGGGCTAGCCCGTTGGCTTACTTTTCTGCAATCGCAGAGGGTTTTCTCTCGCGAAGGTAGTGGAAAGATTGTGTGTGTGTGTTTTTTTGCACAACACAACATACGCTCTCCATGACGTGGCGAAACAGACGGCTAAAGGCGCCCAATACGCTCGATGTTGAACGTGGCAAGAGTGTGTCGTTTGTCGTATATGTGAGAATCATGATTATTAAGTTGTATGTGAAGGAACAGATAAGCTTGATTTCTTGGAGGCCAGTAGCATACCATGCCCAGGGTGCGAGTCTCCCTCATCTACTGTATTAGTTGATATTACAGACGCAATATTACAGGATTGTTTGGGTGAATTTCCGCAGTTCAATCAATAGCTAGACATTGTTTAGGACTGCATCGCTTGTTACAGAGACCACCTCTAGTGGCATGAAAAGTAAGTATCTTTGCTACTGCTATTACTTGGATCTGGTTAAAGCATACACCATGAGGTTTTACAGACACTAACCTTCAAGAAAGTATGCAAACTGTTAACCTTAACAACAACATACGATTCGTCTAGTAATTGTGATCCACTTTCCCTTTCGCCTTGGCTCGATTTGAACCGATACACTTGGAAATGAAATTTTGTTTTTCATTATTATTTACACCTCAATTTAAGCATCGATACTAGAGACTCGGCTGCACGTCTTATTAATTGTGCCTGCCACAAAAGCATTCCGTTACGTGCTGCGGCAACTTCAAAATCACGTGCGCACGTGGACCGGCGGAGAAAACATTTAAAAGACTCGATCTGCATCGAACAAAACACAAACACAGCAAGTGGACGAAGACAGTCGGATGCATTAGTAGGCAAAGCGAATGGAGCTTTAATTACGGGTCCGACCTATGCTTCCTGTCTGTGTGAATAAACCCCTTTTGCCCACGAGACGCTCGATCCACTTCCGAAAAGTTAATCCGCCGTCTTCGTACTAACGCGCTGTTAGTTTCGCGGTGCGTCGTTTGGAAAAACTTCTCCTTAAAAACCGACTAGAAAAAAAAAAATAACCAACTGAAACATGCTTCCGCTGCAAGTTTCGATCGGGGCTGGGAAGTACGTACGGCCACCGGCGGTGCTGATTCGAAAAGCAATTAATAGCCCAAAATTAGGAACCGCTTACCACAGTTCGCAGCAGCTTTCTACTTCTACGGTTTGCCGGTTTTGTTTGCAAACGTGAAGCTATTTCTGAGCTGCGTTCCTACCGATCGCCGAACGGTACCGAAGATTGCAGCGGCACTTTGCTGTGCTACGGTGAAGTTTGTAAAGCTGTTGCGCTATTTGTTTACTGGTTCCGTTCGGGGCATCGCCAAGTGTGGACGATAGATGTTAAACGGGTCCGGTCATCGGTGATGAGTGTGCTGTGGCTAGGCAAATTGTTATCGATGTAGTAACGCGAAGGTTTGTAAGAGGAAGAATTTGTAAGAGAAGTTTTTATTTGCACATCTGTAAATTAAGGGTTGTTTTATCGGTTTTGCGGATCAGTACACAGTTTTCTTAGATCCTAATTAACGTTTTTCAATTGATCGAATCTTCTCCTCTAAAACGGTAATGTTTTGATAGAATCTGTGTAGACAAGTGTTTTGAAGTAAATAATATAAACCCGTTTGAAAATAATATCACCTTACCGTATTTAGCTCATACAATTCCGAAATATTAAGTTTTCCCCACAAACCTACAGCCAATTCGTCGCCCGAATTGGCCCCCCCCACATTGCGTAAAATGGTAAGTACAGGCAAGCGTTTTCACGCTTGCGCACAACTAACTGTCCGATTTGTCAACCCATCACCCTGTCTTGTGCAAACGGCACATTTTACGGCGCACATCATTGGCACGCTTGTCCGATAATCGAATACATAATAAATCCAAATGGTACTCAATCATAACATTACTGCGGTTGGTTACGGTACACCATCGGCTTGCATAAAACGTAACAGAAAAGCAAAAAAAAGGCAACCCATCATAAAAAAGCATCATCCACCCCTCCAAACACAATTTCTGGATCGATCAGGTACGAAGAAGAACCAACCCGCGAGAAAGGGGTGTTGGTAGTGATCGGGCAGGCCTGAAGACCTTACTACAACACAAATAAAAACTACACATTGAACCACAATGCGCACGTCTACGCTGGGTGAGGCTGGCTGGGAGACTTGCAGCTGTATCTATTGGAAACCAGCAGAAAAGGCGCAGACAAACTCTGGTACTCTAGTTTAAGCGTTGGTTTATTTTTTTTTTCTGTTTCATCGTCAGACGAAACGGCAGTTTGATCGGTGCGTTTGCTAGTGTGCGGTGGTCGTTGTAATAAACAGTGCAAGTGAATTAATTGAAGCATATTTACATTATGATCAGTGGGATGGGTCGTGAATGTTGCAAAAATAGCAAGATTATATTACTTAGGTTTTTTGATATTTAATAAAAATATGATGGTACATTTATTTCTGAAACAAATGAAAAATTTATATAACATTTTAGTAGTTAAAAGCATCGAAAAAAGTCTTTATTCAAATAAAAATAAAAATGGAGAATATAGCTCCAATAGTAAACTGTCCGAAAACGTTAAGTTTGAAATAAGCACGATAGAGCTAGAAATTAAAGGTATACTTTAAAAAATCTGCAAATTAAAGTAACAGAAATACTTAGCAGAGAAATTTTTTGGTAATGATCACTCTTGAAGATTTTGTGACGTTCATCATAAGATGTTTCGTATAAATCATAGCATCTTCTTCATCTTTGGTGCTTCAACAACAAGAAGTCTAGGTCTCCCATATCTGGCCTCCTTGTCTAGTAAATCATCCAAAGAATAGTCAATCTGCGAGAATGGCGAGACAATCCGGATGGGATTCAATAAAAGTTCCTTCGTTTTACCAAAATGACGCTGCTACCAAAAAGACCTTCAGGCCTCACAGTGTTCTTGAACTATGTACATCTTTTTGTTAATCTTGGCATTATTTTCAAGAATTTTCCAGTTTCTTCTAATGCAGATCATGATCCCCTTCATGATCATCTCAAGATACAAATCCTGTATATTAATTTTAGTCATACTAGCTCAGGTAATCAGAATAAAATGACTTACAACAATTGTCCAAATGCTTCTTTTTACATCCTATGCTCTTTCCACGAACCTAACCTCAAGTTATTAAGTGTAATGCTGAAAAACAAAATAGAGCGATTAATATCCAGTGGACTAGTCTAGCGAATAAGATCAAAGAATTCGTTAAATTCTCAGGAAAAAAAACTTAGGAGAAGCCTAGTTTTTTTTACATATCGATGTACAATGTTTCTAGAATATGATTTAACAAAATGATTTACCTTTGCAATGTGCAAGGAACTCAAGAAGCAAACATTCTTCTGATTTCGTTCATTCGTTTTGCTCACATTAATTGTTTACTCTACAGATTATCATTTCTTTAATTTATTTTTTACTTCTAAATCACTTCTACTGCATTCCAAAGTATCGCAAGAGTCAACCAAGATCTCCAAGCACGGGTTTTCATACTTTTCGTTACTTAATTCTCGCTGCAATCCATCATGCTTACTTCGCATGCTCGCTGCACAGTGGCAATGAAGCTGATGTTCCGTTTTTGCCAACTGTTCTTTTCCTGGTGCTCCATTACGAAAAAGCTTCCCGCACAAGAAGCTCCCATGCTTTAGATATTCGATTCAATTCTAATCGTGACCCCGGGTACCGACCATTCTCACGGGTTTGTTGGACCGGCGCACCGGTCAACGGGCGGACCCCGACGCGGATCACTGCCCAAGTGAATGTTGAGATTTTTCCACCTCCGCCACTACTGCTCCGTCGGTCTCTCATCCGACCCGTTAGCTCACTCAGGCACCTGCGATGAAGATATATTCACCATTTCGTTCACCCATCGTCTTCCCACCCAGCAGCACACCCGGCAGTACAGCAACCGTGGTGAACGTGGTAAATATATATTTTTTTGAAAGTTAATTGAACCATAAAACCACCAGCAGGAAGAACCTTGACCGTCGAGCGTTCAAGACCATTGCCAACGCGTGTAGCTACCGCTTCTGGGAAGTTTTGGTTGCGGACAAAAGTTGCATTTTTACTATCCGACTGCTGCACCGGCTCGAGTAAACCGTGTGTACAGCACGGCTACATGCGTTTAATAAACTTTCCTTCCACGCAAGCTAGCACTCGTGTCGCTAGATGGAAGCTGAATGACCATCCTGTTCGAAATGATCAATGGAGAGCCAATACACCGAGAAAGAGAGAGAGAGAGAGAGAGAGACTGAGACTGAGACTCGACTTTCCATCCACGTTTATTGGCAGAAAGTTTTACGATGGAAGTACCTTATTAATCAGCTGTCTTAGCAGAAGATGGATGCATTTCGCCGTGGTACGACTTTTATTAACATCATCTAGCTCTAAGTGCTAACGAACGAACGATTTTTGGCAAACGATTGTTTGTATTTTTGAAGGAGTTTGCCAATGAACTACAGACAAAATGTTTATGTTTGATTTCGATTTGTTTTGCTGATTTAAAGTACTTGTTTAAGAGCGTTCATTACTGGGAATAACTTACGCTTTTAATGAGAAAAAAGTATGATCCTAAACAGTTTTTCTCAATCGTCAATTTCAGAGTTCCAGACCTATTTTGAAGAAATGTCATGCTAATCGTTCTGGAAATCATCATACAAATTTAGAAATTACATCATGCCCTACCCGTGCATCCCAAGATCCCTTAAGGGTTGAAGCATTATTCCTCGAAACAGTCGATGATAATGACGATGCGGCTGATGATGGCAATGATGATTACTATTTTTATTATTTTAATCATGATATCATGCCGTCTTGGTTGCGGCACGCCACAACGATGCGTCGTTCTTTGATTCGTAGCGTTTCGCTTTGTAAAAACGAATCAAGCCGGTTCGATTTCGAAAAAACAAGTTTTCAAACAAGTATTCGGTGTGCCTCTGCCTGTGTGTTGACACAAAATATATGTTAACGCCGAGCTTGACCCGACACTCCGAGTCGAGCCACCGTAAAGGGGGACATCAGAGAATCGAAAGAGAACACGGCAGTGTATGGAATGTGCGGTGATTCGGCTGGAAGCTGCATATTTAAACGATTAGCTCATTTGTTGGGAATACTACAAGCCTCGTTTGCATGTACCCCGGAAGGTGTACATTCCTTTCCTGAACTCTTTCTGGATGTTCCTGACTGTTGTTTGATCAAACTCTCTTTATATTTGTTGCAAGTTTGATGGATAATTATTTAATTAATACGAATCGTTGCCGTGTGACGGCTGCTGAAAGTATGCACGGGATTGGCTCAATTAAAATATCCATCAAACAACAACCTATAAGGCACATTCCGTTGCCTACCCAACCTTTAACGTTCTGGGGCACTCCCCGCAACAGCAGTTTAACCTTAATCGTTGTCTTGAAAGTGAAACAATGCAGACCAGTTCGGTTACATTGAATGCGGTGCTTAAGCAAGAGTTCAACCGATCACCGATGGTTGTTGTTTCCGTCGGTACACAACTCCCGATTGCGTTCGCTCGATCGATTTCATCTCAAACTAATCAAAACGATAACCGAAAGGTACGGAATAATCGTCAGGTGAAATCAAACAAAAATTAGATAACATTTTCATTTTCCTAGCAGCCGACCAACCTCGACGGTATGGTGATCCAATTATTCGATGCGCCAGCAAGTGCACTGCAGGCCAACTGCAGTCAACGGTTAAAAACAGGAATGTTCTGCGCCTGTCGGTATGGTGTTTGCCGGTATTGGTAACTGAACGGCATTCCGAGTTGCTAAGCTACCGAGCCAGGCGGGACAGAGCCGGTACGACGGTCCAGAGCAGTAGGCAAGATGTTGGTCAGTTGAACTGGACTGAAATTAGCAGAACAGTTAAGACTAGGCCTGGTGGGGATGAAAACTGGCTCAAAGAAATTATGTCACCTGTCTCGTGATGTGTCCGGGCCGCATCGCTCGAGGAAAGAATGGCAGCATTAGGGTGTAATTAACACCGCATCGTCAAAATGTGGCTTTTGGCGATAAAAAACAAGATTTAAGATCGAGTTCAAACTTTAAAAACTT
Organism: Anopheles maculatus; assembly: GCA_002091835.1. Lineage (NCBI taxonomy): Eukaryota > Metazoa > Arthropoda > Insecta > Diptera > Culicidae > Anopheles > Anopheles maculatus. The sequence continues at coordinate 10,658 of LULA01014951.1, read as the reverse complement.
CAAAACCAAGAAACACCCCTGAATTCGAATCAAATTTTGCACGCAGTACGGAAAATCATTTGAATAAATAATGAAGAACATTTTTCAGAAGCATTTGCGTAACTTTTCATATTTAAAGAAGACACAAAACTTTTTACTTAAGTATATTATTAGAACTTAATAACTGATTGTCAAAGCTTAGAAAAATTGATCAAAAAATAAGTAATTCGCATCACATGGCAGTAAAATTAAGTATTTGTTTATTTTCTTCAAAATGAAGGGTAAACAATAAATTCATGTGGTTTTAATGTTTTTTTTCAAACGCTAATAAAAACTCGATAGAAAACATCGCATGGATGTCCCGCAAATGTACGTTGTGTGGTGTATTGCAAATAGTATACCTTCAGGCGCCAACACGAATGAAATGTTTCAACACGTGCAAACATCAAATGTGTTATACATTGGAAAGATACAATTTTCCTGCTTTTTAGTTACTGTTTCGAAAAAAATTTGCTTCTTTGTTATAAAAATAAATCATTTATACGTTTTGAGGTACATTATTATCCTATATATTTTCCGACGGCAAAAACCCGCGTTTAAATACTTTTTTTTTAATTCAATTAGAACGGCCTGGCCGTATTGCTTTTGATTTGTTTTTTTTTACCCGTAGCAGAATAGTCAGTCCTGCGTACGGGGAGGCGGTCCGCCGGGATTCGAACCCCGGTCCTGCCGTGTGAAGACCGACGCCGCTATCCGATACACCACCGGACCGCCCCAATTTTAAGCTTTATTTGGAAAGCCCAAAAAAATCAAAATTTTTCGCTCTAAACATATTTTTTTAAAATGTCGTTTTCTAGCCTTAAAACGCACTTTAGGGCGATTTTAAGCTTTGTTTGGAACCCCCAAAAAATTCAAAATTTTTCGCTCTAAAAATGAATTTTTTAAAATGTCGTTTTCTAGCCTTAAAACGCAATTTAGAGCGATTTTAAGCTTTATTTGGAATGCCCAAAAAATTCAAAAATTTTTGCCTAAAACATAATTTTTTCTAAAATGTCGTTTTCTAGCCTTAAAACGCACTTTAGAGCGATTTTAAGCTTTATTTGGAATCACTAAAAAATTCAAAAATTTTTGCTCAAAACATAATTTTTCTAAAATGTCGTTTTCTAGCCTTAAAACGCACTTTAGAGCGATTTTAAGCTTTATTTGGAATCACCAAAAAAATCAAAAATTTTTGCTCAAAACATAAGTTTTCTAAAATGTCGTTTTCTAGCCTTAAAACGCACTTTAGAGCGATTTTAAGCTTTATTTGGAATCACCAAAAAATTCAAAATTTTTTGCTCAAAACATATTTTTTCTAAAATGTCGTTTTCTAGTCTTAAAACGCAATTTAGAGCGATTTTAAGCTTTATTTGGAATCACCAAAAAATTCAAAATTTTTTGCCCGAAACATAATTTTTCTAAATTGTCGTTTTCTAGCCTTAAAACGCACTTTAGAGCGATTTTAAGCTTTATTTGGAATCACCAAAAAATTCAAAAAATTTTGCTTAAAACATAATTTTTCTAAAATGTCGTTTTCTAGCCTTAAAACGCAATTTAGAGCGATTTTAAGCTTTATTTGGAATCACCAAAAAATTCAAAAATTTTTGCTCAAAACACAGTCGCGTTCGTGCCGTCCGTCAGTTCAGACGTATTTATTGGTTGCTCCGTACTGCATTTCACACAAATACTTATCACAAGTTTAACGAACACTACGTCCCGCACTCTTCTCCCATGATGGTGGGGCAGGCCGAGGGGCAAAAGACCAAAGCTATCGGCGACGAATACAAACGGAATCGACATGAGGTCGGATCCATCTGAAAACAGCTACGCACTACTCAGCGACAACGAAGAAGACATCGGTAAACTCCTGCAAGTGACCAAACAGCATGACACCAATACCAATGCGTCAAACGTGCGTAACAGTGCATCTGGCAAAGTACCGCCCATAGTGGTCAAGAGTTCGTCCGTGGCTTTTGTTCACAAAGCTGTGATAGCTGCAGGTGTAATACACTACACTACTAAATCAACGAAACACGGCACCACCGTACAGACCACTAATTCGAGTGACTTTCGCAAAGTGGTAAACCACATTAAAAAATCAAACCTGGCCTTTCACACATACCAACTCCAGGAGGACAAAACGTCTAAAATAGTGCTATACGGTCTGCATGATCTGTCAATCGAAGAGGTAGAGAAGCTTCTAAATGCCGAAAACCTAGTGCCTAAATTGTTGTTTATTGTTTATTGTTGTTTATTAGAATCCAAAGTGATTGGCCGAGTGAATTGGCCCTATCACAGAACTTAGACCTACCCTAAAAGCTAGACAAATTTGTGACGATGGCTGATAAAGACTAAACGAAGACTACAGAACATGGAAAGGACGGTGCCAGTCAAAAAATAAATAATTCTCATTTAGTGTTCGAGCCATAGCAGTCAAGGGGTCATTATCGCTATACTCTATTAAATGTGTGAAGAAGCTTGCACTAAGACAGAAACGCTACGACGAAAACGCAGTTTGCTTGCTTCACTTAAGTGTGGGTAGTGTATCGATGCAGTTATTACGTTCGATCACCGCGCTGGATCATTGCGTAGTTAAGTGGGGATACTACTCCAAAAAATCGGGCCCAATGCAGTGCAAAAGGTGCCAGCTCTATGGTCATGGAGCTATGAACTGTAACCGAGCCGAGAGATGTAATAAATGTGCTCAGGAACATGCATCTTTCCTATGTCCCCTCACCGCCGGTACTTCAACTGGCGATGGTAAAGTGCCTGAACACAAGCTTAAGTGTGCCAATTGTGACGGAAATCACACCGCAAGCTTCATTGGCTGTCCAAAACGTCCGATAATGTCAAAGACAAAAACAGCCTCAAACACACAGAAAGGTTTTCTGCCAGTGCGTGCTGATTTCCCACCACTGCCTCAACCAAAACCAATCCCGGGTTGGAGATCCAACACACACCACGAACAGTATATACAGCCGCCAGTACACACTAGGCAAGCTGATAGTGGTCAAAACTATACGTCTCGCGATCTATTTAGTGCAGAAGAAATCATCCCTATAGTAGAGGAAGTTTTTAAAAAACTAGCTATATGCATGTCAAAACAAGACCAAATAACAGCAATTTTTCAAGTGGTTGCCAAATACTGTTTTCCGTGATGGATTGCCCAGTTGAAACTTGAAGTTTCATTCTAGAATGCGAACGGCATTTCCAATAAAAAACATGAGTTAAGCCAATTTTTAGCTGCACACATTATAAAGATTATGTTCATTGTGGAAACGTTCCTTAAGCGGGTACATGCCAGGTTGTACCATATACAGGTTAGATAGATTAATAGGGCCAAAGGGAGAAGTTCTAATTCTTGTCTCAAAAACTATTAAGCACCAGTTGTTGAGTCATTTTAAGCTTGAAATAATCGAAGCTATAAGAGTGAAAGTCTATACCGAACAGCAGTGTATAACTTTTATATCTGCATATCATCCCGGTTCCAATGTAAATTTGACTGACTTTAAAAAAGATATTCGAAAGCTGACCGCTCGCAAAGACAGTTTCTTCATCTGTGGCGATCTTAACGCTCGTCACCAGATGTGGAACTGTTCTTCTTCCAACTCAGCTGGAAAAATCCTTTTCGACGAATCTCAAAAAGGATTATTTTTGATTTTCTACCCAAATAAACCAACCTACATCCCAGCAGACACTTCTCGCAAACCATCCACACTTGACCTGACTCTCACCAATAGCCTAAACGTATTCACACGACTCAAAACAATCACATCACTCACATCAGATCATTTACCGGTTTCCTTGTCAATTCAAAAGACTAAAGCAAACATTATTCCGGATTTTAAAATTAAAAACTATAGTAGAGCCGATTGGAATTCATTCAAATCCATCATTAACGATTCGATCGAGTTAGCCACAACACACATGTGCGATATTCAAGAGTCGTCTCAAATTGATAGCATGCTGGAAAAATTAACCTCAGCCATCACAAATGCACATGAAAGAGCCATTCCTACAGTGATCCCAGGAAAATATAATATTATATTTCCTGATCACATCATATCTTTAATAAAGCTCAGGAATAAATTTAGAAAAAAAAGGCAAAGACACAGGTTAGAAAATTCATACCGGGAAACCTATTATTTCTTAAAAAGTAAAATCGAATATCTAATTACTCAAGAAAGGAACAAAGCATGGGGCAACACTCTTGAAAGTATCAACCCACAACACAACAACACAAATCGCTTCTGGAAACTGGTCAAAACCATTAGAAATCAGCATACTAGTATCCCAAATTTGAAGAAACATAACTCCGTGCTACTTACTGATTCACAAAAATGTAACGCTCTTAAAGAGCACTTTGAAAATGCTCACAGTTTAACTCAAAGAATGACTAGCCCCTTAGAACAGAAAATTATGCTAATTACTTTGCTTCAAACCAAGGAAATCAGATAAATCCATCAGACTTCTTAAAACCCAAAGACCTTACGAAGCTCATAAAAAATTTAAAAAATAAAAGTCACTTCGATTAAAAAACTCCCTCGAAAAGCCATAATCTATCTAACCACTATATTTAACGCATGCCTCAAGCTAGGGTACTTTCCACATCAATGAAAAATCGCAAAAATAGTGCCTATCGGCAAGGCCGGCAAAGACCAAACCTGAAAACTACAGACCCATCAGTCTCCTAAGTTGTCTAGGTAAACTTCTGGAAAAGTTTATTGCCTCCAAAATACGTGCGCATGTTGAGAACAACAATATAATTCCTGATGCACAGTTTGGGTTTCAACCTCACCGAAGCACAACCCATCAAATACATCGATTAAAAAACACCATAATCGAAAATAGGTTATTTATCAAAACTACGGGATTAGTGCTCTTAGACAACGAAAAGGCTTTTGACTCAATATGGCATCAGGAGCCTCCCGGCTACGAGAGCTGAAAAACTTTTTCGGCACTCATTTTTTCAAGGTTTGAATGTTGAAAAAGTTTTTCAAGAAATTTTCAAGAAGGTCCACGAAAAAGGGGTTGGAAAAAAGTTGAAATTTTTTTCACAGATCAAAATGTAAACAAACATGCACAGTTACAGTATATGACAAAATATGCAACACTTCTCATTCCGCTCCATTTTATTTTGGACATATTTTTTACTCAGTTTTTATATTTTCGTAAATGTTTCGACGTTAAATAATCTTAATAAATTTTACAAGATTATTCACCTTATTTTAAATGTGTTGTATACGAGAAACTTTCTATAAAATAATAATCATGTACTAACAGAATGTACGCATATATCTTGTAACATACTGTGAATGTGTATTGAAGAGTAGGAAAACAATATAGAGCACAGTGTTATGAGTGCCGCAGCCGTAACATAATGTAAGTGTGAAAGGGATAACCAGTTCGTTGCAAATTTTCATCATGCTGATACGTAGACCCCGGCTATGGCGAGAGCCTGAAAATTATTTTCAAAACTCATTTTTTCGTTTGAAAAAGTTTTTCAGATCTCGTGGCCGGGAGGCTAGGGACTTCTTCATAAGTTAATCATATTTAAATTTCCTGCATATCTCATTGATTTCGTTAAATCATTTTTGAACAATCATAAGAACATTGTGTACATTCGAAAATCAAAATCACCACATTATGAACCCGTTGCCGGGGTACCACAAGGCAGTGTACTATCACCCTTGTTGTTTAATATTTATATAGCAGATATTCCGAATGCACGGAACTGCACTAATTTTCTTTACGCAGATGATTTCGCAATATCAGCTTCAGCTAAAAGTCCCAACGTAATTATTAGACGCTTAAACAACGCCTTAGAAATATACGCAAAATATTGCATTAACTGGAAACTGAAAACCAATAGCTCAAAATCCGAGGCAATCTATTTCACTAGGAAAACATGTATGCGCAAAATACCACAAAGCGAATTGATGATGAGGCAGGAGTGCATTCCATGGAAACCAAGTATCAAATACCTAGGAGTATACCTTGACAAACGAGTTACTTTCAAAACGCATGTAGAAAACACTCTAGTAAGAACGAGCAAGATGATTAAAACTATGTATCCATTCTTAAATCGAAAATCAAAACTAAATTTAAAAAACAAATTACTAATTTACAAGGCAAATGCCTTGTGGGCTTTCGACCTATACTTACGTACGCATCTCCAGCTTGGAAAAACATTGCAAACTCCCACCATAAAAAAATACAAATAATGCAAAACAAAGTACTAAAAATGTGCATAAATGCACCTCCTTGGTTCAATAGTAATAGGCTTCATGAAATAACAACCACACCCACAATTAAACAATTTATTGAAAAAAACTATCAAAACTACCGTAATAAATGTCAAACTAGCAATATAAGAACATTGAACCATTTAGTTACAGTTTAGGCTAGATGTTATGTTTAATTTAATAGGCGTTTAATTTTATGTATCTTGATTTGGTGTTAGGTTAGGTTATAAGGTAGGTTAGATTAAGTTTACTTCTTTTTCGTGGGATTTTTTTGTTAATTTTTCCCACTAATTAATTATTAATCATTATTTACGTACGAATTTCCTCAGCTCAGCAATCACTAATCAATTATAAATCAATGAGGAAAGCAAACAGTGCGATCCCATTACAACAAAATCAACTGTGTAAAATAACACATAATAAGTATGAATCCCCAATAAACAACTATTACTACATTACTACTATTAAAATGTCGTTTTTCGCTGAAACCTTATGAGACTAATAAATTGTAATCACTTAAACAGAAATCGATAAATAATTCAATTCCAAGCTACTCTGCCTTGTGCTGCTGTACACAATCTGCCATCATGAAACTCTAGAGACAACTGTGGTTGTTTAAGAAATTTATCCGCTCCCGTGAGCATTGTGTGTTGTCTTGGGACTTTATTCTACGTTTGTCTACAGTTCAACAGTGCATCATTAATTGTACATGATTTGTGCAATTAGTCCACAGGTATTGTGAATATTAAACTGAACGTTCTTGCAGCTCTTATGCTTATTGAAAGTATGTAATTTAGAACTCGTTTGGTTAATTTGGAACTTGTAAACGCATTTAACAAGTGAAACTGCTGTATCAAGGGCTTATACAACTTAATACATTAATAAACTAATGAATGTCTAAACTGCGGTTGAGATCAATCTCTGCTCACTAAAACAATAAGTTGACACTTTTATGCTCTTTCTAATTTTGCACTACATAAAAATGGAATCAAATCCAAGATTTTACCTGGAGAATTCTAGGCTTTATTTTACTCGCAGCCTAAAGATAGATAGTCAGTACTCCGAACAAGGAGACTATTTTGAATGGGATTCGATATACCACTAATGGCAGATACCACTGGACCGCCTGTCCTTTCATTATAGATTTTATTTGCAATTTTTTATGGTCTGATTACCGTTGATAAATCAACATCAGCTTAAAAAACACCCTTTTCAACACGGTGTACATGGCCTTACCTGTACCTCATTAAGCTTCAATTTGTTAAAGGATTTACAACAAGTGCTGGATGAAGTTTGTTGAAAATATGGATCACGGGACGCCCTATTTTACTTGTATAAGATGTGCAAACAGTCAGCAATAATCCTTTTTTAATCCCTAAAGGGGGTTTTCTCTATCGCTAATGATTAGCACCCCATGCTTGTTAAAATAACAAGAGCCACCATTCATTTAAGCTAGTTAATGCACTTTAGCTTACTTGGAGTGCTTGAACTAGCCTTTTTAAAAATGCTTCGAAAATTTATAACGTAATATCGTGAGATGGAAAATAGAGGGCAACCCGCAAACAGATACTATCTTTACTGGATATGAATAATCACAATCGAATTTAACGTATTGTTCCACCAAGACTTTCTGTTGACTAATTTTGCTCACAACTAGCATCATTTAAGGAATTGTTCTAATTATAATTGAATCGGGATTAGGCGGTCAGTTAGGGGCTGCTCTAGCAAATGTCGTTTACGACAAACGACAACGACATGTCTTATGAGTGCTCTAGCATTTGTTGGCCAACATATAGCTGTCGGTCAAACTGTCAACGAACAACCGATCGGTTTGGCATATATGTTTGACAACCGTGTATGAGGTTCGAGAAAACTAAACAGAATTACTCGTTCTTTTAGGGCGGGCGTCGAGACAAGTTTAGATTGATTAAATCCATCCTCAGGACCAAGACGAATGCAGATAACACTTATGCAATCATAAAATGCATCTATTTTGACCTCATGCTCACTGTGCTTAGATGGGAGATAACCTGCAGCAAAATATAAACAGTGATCCGGAAGCTCGATACAGATGGCTATGATTGAATGCATACATGCATGCTAAGACGCTTGAAGCGTGTGAGAGAGAAGAAAGACTCTGCGCGCTTAAACCCTGGCGGCACAAAAACCTTAAAAGTATACCGATTAGGGTTGTTAAAAGTTGTACGTATAGGTGTACGAACAAGAAGATCTATTCGTACAATTCGGCTGTCAAAATCCGTAATCAAGGTTGTTGTCATTCAAGGTGTTTATAACATGAATAATTTTAAAAATTAAAAAAAATTCAAGGTATTTAATGAGAAAAAAAAAATTATTTATCTTTTGCATTTGACTCACACCTAAGCTATACATATCTGGCAATTTTTTATGCTTTCTTCTCAATCGCTCCTTCGCTGTTCGTTCCGTCGCTTTGTTTTCAGATTTCAGTTGGCTGTGAAAGAGTGAAGAAGATAACTACATTACTTTTGCTATATATAGTGAATATTTTTACCTGTGCATCGTTGCGTATTTGATCCGCGGTCGTTTGAGGTACAGTTCCTAAGTCCTACGCATGGCTCCACCGATTTGACTGATTCATATCAGACTATTTCCTCGTTTTTAGGAACTTGCAACCCATTTCAAACATGAAACGTCGATCTGTTGAACCAGTTGAAAAAATCAACACCAAACGTGTGTTGCTTAATGAAAGTGCTGCTCCCTTACCACGCACTCTTTCGCAAGCATCATCGTCGAGCACGCAACCAAATTTCAAGCCAGACCGTCCGCGTTATATGATCAGTGTGCCGAAAGGATGGCAGCAAGGACAAACTACCGCTCCCGTTACCCTGCAGTCGCCTGTTTCTGTCGTATCAAATGCATCACCATCTACCAACAACCTGCAACCAACTTCAAAACCAAGCCATCCACGCTACGTTACTATCAGTGTGCCGAAAGGATGGCAGAAAGGACAATCCTCAACACCCGTTAGTCTCCAACCGCTTTCTTCAACACCAACTATGGTTGCAGAGACATCGCATATAGTACAACCAAGTCCACCCTCAAGCCGTCCTCATAACATGATCAGTGAGCCGAAAGGATTGCAGCAAAGCCAATCCACGGCACCCGTTACCCTCCAGTCGCCTGTTTCTGTCGTACCAAATGCATCATCATCTACCTACAACCTGCAACCAACTTCAAAACCAAGCCATCCACGCTACGTTACAATAAGTGTACCGAAAGGGTGGCAGAAAGGACAATCCACAACACCCGTTAGTCTCCAACCGCTTTCTTCAACACCACTTTCTTCAATGATTGCAGAAACATCGCCTGAATTACAGCCAAGTTCTTCGAAATCTGCTGCTGGTGCTGCACCTGTTTCCAGTAAACCACAATGTGATTGTCAATCAGAAATAGACAAGCTATAAGAAATCATCAACAAAATGGAGCAAAAGATGGAAAATCTTGCTGAACAAGTAACACATTTAAGAACAACTTGTGATATATTAAAAAATAGTTCAAATAATGCTAATTTATCAACATTAGAGTTTAAGCCATTAGAAAATAAGCAGGAACTAGATGATTTTGAAACAAAGTTAGGAGATTTAAACTTTAAGAATGACATGTTGAGATGGCTGGCTAGTCACACGGTATCCATTGATCATACCAATAGGATGCATGATGCATTGGATAATTTAATAACGTTAGAATTATTTGCTAAGTGCACATGGGCTTATTCAAAAGGGGAAAAAATAGCATTACGTAGTTATTTAAATCTTATAAATTTAATCACCCTATCCGCTAACACTGATAGTGATAATCCAAACAATGAAATTATTACAAAAGATTTTTTAAAGAAAAAATTAAGACATGCGTTGGAGAGAGTCAACAAATTGAAAGGTTTTCGAAAGTCATCATGTCACTTCAAAACTCACCTATCGAATGAATAAATAAAGCAATTATTTTTCTTTTAAACCTCAAAGTTTTCATGAATCGAATTTACATATGTAAAAATATATTTATTTGTTTACTGCCATGTACAAATCACAGTTACAATAATTAATGTATACTAACTTTAGTCAACGCTTAAAGTGTGTAAAAGAGGAATAAACAGCATTTGTCCTTGTTCCTTTAGAGTTAATGCTACATATTTACATTTAATTTCGCTTGGATGGGTTTCGTAATATATAATCCGAAAATATTACTTTTACTTCTGTTTGAGTTTGTTCTATACAGGGCATATCATTGCGATTAGCGTGAAGCTTTACAATATGAGCATTTTCGAATTCCATTAATCGTTTAGCCACTTGCTCTAACCATTTGTATCCGCTTCTCTGTAATTTTTTTATGTGCTGCATTTCATTTTCAAAGGGATACGCC
>KZ063787.1:6250-38610 GCA_002091835.1 Anopheles maculatus | reverse complement strand
AGAGCTACCGTCTTGATCAATGCCAATTAGTAGCACCAAACACCTTCATCAAATGTGTATTTTGTGTATGTGTGCCAAGGTGATGGAAGGAATGTTGAAGATATCAATTCGAACTGGTTATGATGTTGATCGTCGCTAATAGTTAACGTCCACAGATTCTTTATGGAGCTGTGATAATGTTAATTCCAAGTACAGTATTGTACAGACAATTCCATTTCGTTTCGATAATTCTACAAACAGCTCAATTTAAGACATTTAAATAGAACACACAGCCGGCAACGCATGGTTAACCTTTGGGAGCGACGCATAGTTCCCGCCAGCAAATGAAATTGTTTGGATGAAATCGAGCGCACCATATTAGCTCCCAAACTCACACATCGGATCTGCTTTCTTTCCCCAGGTGTCCATCGTTGGAGCGTAACTGGCCCGTCACGTCGCAACCGCTCGCATTGTTGATCGTATTTGCGTTCCTGTGGGCCGTAGCGTACGCCATTCTGCCGTCCGAACTGTCCCATCCAACCGGCGGCCTGATGCGGCTCGTGTTCCTGTTCGTGGGTGCTCAAGCCTGCGGCATTCTTGTCTCGCTGACCGGACTGCCGGACATGCTCGGGATGCTGTTTTGGGGCGTCCTGTACGCCAACGTCGGGTGGGCCGACTTTACCGGGTACGAGCGGGTCGAGGTGTTTCTGCGCGAGATGGCGCTCGTCAACATCATGCTGCTGGCCGGTTTGGGACTGGACTATGCCGCATTACGCAGTCTGTTTCGCTTCATCATGCAGCTCACACTGGTGCCGACGGTGGCGGAGGTTTTGGCCGTTGCAGTGCTTTCCCATTACCTTCTCGATCTGCCCTGGCTTTGGGGTGTTTTGTTGGGGTAAGTTGCTATCCGTTGGAAGGAGATTTACTCTGTTGTTGTTGTTGTTTTGCTTGTTATTACAAACGTGTCAGCGAACATGGGCGGAGGGAATTAAATCCTTTAATTTGGTTTTAAACGTGCCACGGCGCCTCGGAGGCCTGGCAGAAAACGGTACGGCAGTTTGGGGGGGAGGAAGTACAACGCCACCGGCTAATGGAAGTTGCAATGCACTAAAAGCCACATAAAAGAACTTCCCACAATGGTCCTTCTTCGAAAGTGTACGGCACTCTCATCCTGCCCCGTGGGTTGGCCCAGACCCACTCAGATTCCGTCACGCCAAGGTTTTGTGTTCCATTTCATCCATTCCGCCGGAAGCGACCCGGGCATCAGCGAAGGTTCGCCTACCAGGAAGGTGAGGACGTGTGTAGGAGAAGAAAAGTGGTTCAGGAACAAACTGCGCCCGTTTAGGGTAGCGATGGCAAGAAAAGAATTTTCTAACCCCCGTGGAAATGGTTCTCCGTTGCGGTGCGCTAAAGGATTCGTGAAACATCCTTTCCACCACCTGAACCGCCCTGCTCCGGGGAAAGCCGAGGTGAAAGTAATGCATTACAACACACCCCAAAAAAAAACATTACAGAGAAGAAAAAAGAAAATCACTCAAGAACATAACGCGTTTTGAAGGGTATACGGACGAATCCGGATGGGAAAACAGGCCAGAAGAAGAGGAACAAAAGGACTGGAATGGCAGCAAGCAAAAGAGAAAATCTTTAACGGGAAAACGAACGAAAAAAATAAACCTATGGTTACGGTTCATTATTACGCCATTGCGAGAAGTGAGCCCTAAATGGATTGCTGCAATTGCTTCCTCCGCCACGGAACCTTTGGATCATCGCCAAACCCTAGGCACGCGGTGATTGTAAGTGGAAGTGTGCGTGTGTGTGTGTAGATGTGTGTGGGTGTCCGCGTGGTTGATGAAAATCAATTCCATTCCGCTCGATGAAAGAGGGAAGAAAAGGAAGAATGAAACTCCCGTGTGCGGCTCGAATGGAAGCCGTCATTTGCAGCATCCCCAGATGCAGTCTTGCAGTTTTTCCCCCTTTCCTTCAGCATGCTGCCACGCTCGACGGATTGTCTTTTCGTCACTGGTTTCCTCCCTTTATGGGGCGAGCTGTTTTTTTTCTCTTGTGTTTGTTGGACGTTCATCGTTTGAGTGGCGGAATAAATCCCTTCCATTCTGTGAGCCCTTTGATAGAGTGCTTTCCTTCGGTGGAGCGTGGTGCACCAACAATCATCTTAGGCCAGCGAATCATCGTCGTGTTTTTTAATGGTTTTACACTACTGAAAGCACCCCCACCCGCCTAAAGGTTAGTGCAATTTTGTATGACCTTCTCCGACTCGTACAGTTTGTTGCCTGCGCTGCTTGCAAATCCTCCCGGGAAGAATTGAGTGAATAACGATTTTACCAGCAGGAAATCGGTGGTGAAATGTAAAAGTGAAGGAGCGTTGTGCATAAAAATGCGCTGAAGTTTAAAACCGTTCCTCACCGGCGGCGGTTCACCTTTCGTTGCAGCCTGGTTGAAACTGCCATCTCGCCGAACGTCGTCGTTACCGTGCTGCTCCGGCTGAAGGAAGAACGGCTCGGACTGAATAAAGGAATTCACACATTAATCATCGCCATGACAAGCTGTAATGATGTGCTGGCAATTTTCCTGTTCGGCGTCATTCTCGGGGTGATATTTTCCACCGGTAAGCAGTTACCAGTACACCGTTTCCCAGGCGATCTCACCAGCCAGATCCTGCAGGGACCGATCGGTATCGTAATTGGGCTCGTCTACGGGAGTCTGTGTGGTCTGGCGCTGCTGTACGTGCCCTCTTATCACGCGGTAAGCAGTCGGCGGTCCCGTCATGACAATGCCGCTTGATGTTAAAATTTTAATTACACTCACTCACACATCGTTCCATTTCACCTCCGCAGAAGTACACCAACGGGTTGCGGTTTGCGATGGCTGCGCTTGCCGGCACACTGTCGGTGGTGGGAAGCAAAAAGGTGGGCTATCCTTCGGCCGGAGCGCTCGGTTGCATCGTGACGGCGTTTGTGGCGGGGACGGGATGGCGAAAACGGCCCCCGACCGAGTGCAACGAGGTGAGCATGTATCTGGATCTTTTGTGGAAGTTTTTGAAGTCGGTGTCCTTCTCGTTGATCGGGAAGGAGGTTAACTTTTCGGTGCTGGCCGGAGAAACTGTCTTGTACGGAGCCATTACGCTGTTGGTGGCAGTGCTGGTAAGTTAAAAGTGCTGCTGCGACTTCGCAAACGTTCGGCACACACACACACTTGATGAGGTTTGTTGTTTTACAGTTGCGGTTGATTTTCTCCTACCTTTCTACGATGGGCAGTGAGCTTAGCTGGAAGGAGAAGGCGTATGTCACTTTATCCGGTTTTCCAAAGGCTACGGTGCAAGCTGCATTGGGACCGGCCGCACTGGATCTTGCCCGCAGTCTAAATGCCACCGATGAGTACGCGCGGGCACAAACAGTACTGATCGTCACGGTGCTAGCCATCATTCTGACTGCGCCGCTCGGCGCATTACTAATGATCAAGTTGGCTCCACGCTGGCTGAAGCGATCAACAGATGAACGGACAGACCAGTACAGCTGATTCGCTAAATCTCGTGTGTGCAAAATCTCAAAGCAGCACGTACTTAAGGTGTGCAATACTTACCCGTAATTGAGTACTTCGGTGTTGATGTTAAAGGGACTTAAAATTATACAAGATACGGGTCTTTAAAATAGTGCGGTGCTTAGCTTAAAGCAGCAATACCGATTCCACTTAATAATTGCAATTAATAACCGTCAACTGCGCCAAAAATAGTAAGAGAACTAGGAAGCTAATAGTATAATACAATAAAAATTGTTTCAGGATGTTATATCGAGCTATGACGAAAATGTGTCCTCCCCAGCTTCATTCACAGAGCAGCAATAAAACGCTCACCATCAAGCCGGAATGCATAATTTCTTACCGCAGCGGAAATGATTTGAATTTTGCCCTGCTGCAAACTATAAAACTATAAATCAATGTGAAAATTCCTGCGACTGTGAGTGGCGAACGCGTCGGTAAGTTTTTAGAATCAGGAACGGAACCGCTTAGCTGTGGGCAAGTTTTCCAAACCGTCACCGGCTACGGTTGCACTCATGCGGATGATAGCCGTTGGCCTCCGCCGGCAAATCAGAGCTTAACTTACCACAATCGGCTTGCGTTTGCGCCACGTCGTTATGGACCTCTTTTGGGAAAAGTTTTGGAGCAAAGTTTCCTCCAACTCGCTTCGCTTGGTCGTTGCTTTGTTCTTGCCTTTTTTTTCTCTCTCTCCTCTTGGTCATACTTTTTTCAACTCCCGGTGATTCCATCTAACCCCGGGGACAGCTTGTTCAATCGGCTTGCTTTAAGATTGCGCCAACCAACACTAACGACGACGCAGACACTCACATTTCGTCGGGTTTCGCCAACGGTTATAAAATTGTTGGCGCTGTTTGGACGCGATTCCATTTCTTGCCACTTGCCTCTTAAGCAGCACAGTGGCTGTCACAGCAATGGTTTGACGGAAGAAAAAAGAAAACATTCTTAGAGCGGTGCAAACTTTTTCGAAACATGGCAAATCGTTAAATGGTTCCGTGTTTGGTTTCATATTTTCTTGCCTCTTTGTTACTTGAGATGTTGGAGAAAGTTGTGTGTGTGTATGTGTTTTTCTAAGTATAACAATTCTTCTAACTGGTAATGGTGTTTAGTGAATATAAATACATACATACTTAGGCAATCAAAAAGAATTTATGTACATTTTTGTGCAATTAAAAATATAATCTAATACGAGTGGTCAAAATATAAAGGATATCAAATGATACTACCTGTTAATAATCATTAGTTTGATTGTTGTGATTTGTTTTTTTTTGTTATTGCTGAATATTTGAGATGGTTTTACACAATATTGTTCTGCTTTTTGGTGCTACATATATTTGCTTTTTGAACATTTGATCACATCCTCTTCTACGACCTATAATTGATAAGGTTAAACGTTCGTAACCTTATCTTGATAATTTATTAAAGTGTATTCAAACAACGGTGCACATCGATTGGTTCCGTTTAGTTGCAAATATAATTATTGCACTAGAATGTTGATGCTTGTGTTTCGTGATTGAATGTAAATGAAATGTTTACTTTGAATCATGATTGCAGTGTATGCATCCTTTCATCCATTATGTGCAATGGCAATGAATGTTAATTTGTTTTCATCATCAGTAAACAAAGCAAATATGATTCATTCAAAAGCGGATTACTTCAAACTCAATCGAGCTCTTGTAACGAATTAAATAGCATCCGAGAAATATGCTATAATTTATACAAACATTTTATTTTATTTTATTTTATTGATTTCTCCTTCAGTTATCCAGCTGTCGTTAGCCTACATAACAAGATTTTCAACGCATGTTTAACGCACTGCGAAATACTACACCATAAACTTAAACATTGTACCGTAATAATGGAATAAATAAATAAATAACACGCAAATAAATTGTCAAACTAAGCTATGCAAAAAGGTCCGTATACTATTTAAACTTAAACAGAAATCGACATTGATATTTAGCTAGCTGTAGACTTGTACCATTTTGCACCAAAATTAGTCGTTCTGAAATCTATATTTAAAAATGCCCTAGGTCGTAGTATCCTACTAGGTACCTGAATACTAATCTTCTCCAGATTCGACGGGGCGTCAATATTACCACTGATCAATTTATGAAAAAATATGCACTGTGCCGTCATTCTTCTATGTTCAAGCGGTCCTAGTCCAAATAATAAACATCTAGTACGATATGACGGGCACAAAGAGACACGGGACCATGGAAGACGATAAAACATAATACGTGTAACCTTACGCTGAATTGATTCTATCCTGTTAATTATATATTGTTGCGAAGGAGTCCATATGATACAGGCAAATTCTAAGATCGGTCGGACAATTGCACAGTACAGGGATTTCACACTGAATGGATCCTTAAAATCTTTAGATACCCCTAACATAAAGCCTAGTGACCGGAGCGCTTTTGAAATCATCTGTTCGTAGTGGTCTGCTAGTGTGAGTCTGCTGTCTAAGAAGACGCCTAGGTCACGAACTACCTTTGAACGGGGGACAGAGGAACCAGCTATTCTGTAATCGAATTCAATCGGAGCTCTTATTCTTGAAAACGATATTACTAATAAATATAGTAAACAAAACAGGGCCTAAGATACTGCCCTGCGGAACTCCTGCAGAATTAGTGAAGGGTGTAGATAGGGCATTTGCTATTTTTACAGTAATATGCCGATGTAATTAAGGAAGTTGGACATCCATTTTACCAATGCACCATTAACACCGTACTTTGCCAGCTTTGCAGTAAGTAGAGAATGATTCACAGAATCAAATGCAGCGCAGAAATCCGTATAAAATGCAGCGCAGAAATCCAAGAAATCAGAAATGACGTCCATCTGTGTTCAGTTGTCTAGCGAAGTGTAGCAGGAGCTCATCATCGAGAATAAATTTGAGTTAATTGAGCGATTGGGTAGAAAGCCGTGTTGATCGTTTGGTAAGACATGTTTAAATCCTCCTTAAATAATTTTAAGAGAGAGAGAGAGAGAGAGAGAGAGAGAGAGAGAGAGAGAAAGAGAGCGAGAATGAGAATAAAAACTAGGCGGCAAAGTTTATGAACCGAACGAAAACCAAATCGCATTCTTTATCGAGCTGTTTGAAATTTATTGTGACCTGTAAGTATTAAAGATTCCAGCATACAGTTGCTTGCGGGTTCCTGCACGTGCCGATAGAGTAGATAAGATAACGCTTATTGCTACGTATATGATCTGATAAGCATGCACCCAATGTTACACATTGCGGACCGCTTAGTTTCATTTTATCGTGCTCGAAAGAACGAGAAGATTAAAAAAAGAAAGAATCATCCTTAAACAGATGGTTAAATGCGGTCCGAACAGAGAATGGTACCGCTCAAAAGTACTTGAGAAACGGTCAAGGGATGATAAATAACAACAGTTTATTCTAAATACTGATGAAAAAAGGTCTGGTTCCGTCGTGTTCAACCTTCTTCAGACATTGAACAGACGCTTCCGTTTGATTTTCTCTATTAAAAAACCTACAACCAGGATAAATTACTATTTAAAACAGACGCTTCTTTAAACCCTTTGTATGTCATACTGTGATAATTACTGACAATCATACTCGATGAGTAATCAGCGAAGGGTAGCAGGAGCTCATCATCGAGAGTAAATTTGAGTTAATTGAGCGATTGGGTAGAAAGCCGTGTTGATCGTTTGATAAGACATGTTTAAATCCTCCTTAAATAAATTTAAAAATAATAGCAATAATGAATCAGAGAGTGAGAGAGAGAGAGAGAGAGAGAGAGAGAGAGAGAGAGAGAGAGAGAGAGAGAGAGAGAGAGAGAGAGAGAGAGAGAGAGAGAGAGAGAGAGAGAGAGAGAGAGAGAGAGAGAGAGAGAGAGAGAGAGAGAGAGAGAGAGAGAGAGAGAGAGAGAGAGAGAGAGAGAGAGAGAGAGAGAGAGAGAGAGAGAGAGAAAGAGAATACAAAATTAAGCGGCAAAGTTTATGAACCGAACGAAAACCAAATCGCATTCTTTATCGAGCTGTTTGAAATTTATTGTGACCTGTAAGTATTAAAGATTCCAGCATACAGTTGCTTGCGGGTTCCTGCACGTGCCGATAGAGTAGATAAGATAACGCTTATTGCTACGTATATGATCTGATAAGCATGCACCCAATGTTACACATTGCGGACCGCTTAGTTTCATTTTATCGTGCTCGAAAGAACGAGAAGATTAAAAAAAGAAAGAATCATCCTTAAACAGATGGTTAAATGCGGTCCGAACAGAGAATGGTACCGCTCAAAAGTACTTGAGAAACGGTCAAGGGATGATAAATAACAACAGTTTATTTCGTACCACCGAATCCCACCACCCCTATCCCACTGAAGCCACCTGTGAGGGTGGGAAAAGGGTGAAGAATATAACCGTAGATAAAAAGGAATTCTCCAAGCGTTTGTGGCCGGTTCCCTCTACCAACATTCTCGGTCAGCATGCACGCTCGGCTGTCCGCCGGCACCTTCCACGCCCTCCCGGACATAACTCGGCGAGGGCACGCAAATGGTGCTGGCTGGCTCGGTACCACCCGACCACCGGGTGTACAATGAGAGAAACAAATCCCAGACACATAAACTTTTGAACCAAATCCAATTTGCGGATATGCGAGAACAAGTTTTCCCATTCTCGCAGCGCTGCACCACGTTCTCGGTCCGGCCAATGAGCGGGACTCATAACTCCCTGGGAAGACTGGGAGTTTTGGTGGTAACGCAGCCGGCGGTCAGACGACACCAACGGATGGTAATGTTGCGTTCTGCAGCATATGGGACTTTTCCGTGGTCCGGAGATTCCGCCGGCTGATCCGTCGTACGGGATTGAGCTTGTAGGGGAACCGGTGGGAGATGGTCATCATTTAGGATTTCTACGGCCACCGTAGACATCGTAGTCGCCGTAGGAGGTGAATATGCATAACGATGTCAGCAGGTTCTTAAAGTGGCAAAAGAAACACGCCCGTGTGTCCTCGTATATCCTTCCCCGGTAAAAGATACACGAGAGAGAGAGAGAACGTGCGAGACAGAAGAGATGCACGGCACAGATACCAAGGGAATTGTTGTGTATGATACGGAACATGACTCCACCTGATGGCAGGACCCGACTGTTTCTGGGAACGCACGTGCACAGAACCGAAGCGGTCAGTCGAAACACACCGGAAACCATCACCTGCACTGGGACGTGTGAACGGACCAACCGCAGTCCAGCAGCCCAAGCCCAATGTTCGACTATGACTTGAACAAAGCGCTCGTGGCGCTTACCGAAAGGGACGTGATTTTGATCCAGAAATCAGCTCAATCCAAAGCTCGGCGATGGCACACCTTGGCCCGGGAGAAGTTGTGTGTGAACCAACGGGAACTGTAGCTGTAAACGTGCCGAAGGTTATCTTCAATCGAAAACTATGCTAACAAATTGAAAATTGAAGAATCATCGCCAGATTTCCCGAACCCAAGATTAAACCAACAGAAAGCTGTTATCAGGAATTGCGTGTGGATGGACTGGCAATAGCAATCAAGGTATTTGTAATTAGTTGATATATTCTTGGAATTGCTGGCAGTTTGTGTAGGTGTAGATTATATTTATGTAAGCTAAATACTGATGAAAAAAGGTCTGGTTCCGTCGTGTTCAACCTTCTTCAGACATTGAACAGACGCTTCCGTTTGATTTTCTCTATTAAAAAACCTACAACCAGGATAAATTACTATTTAAAACAGACGCTTCTTTAAACCCTCTGTATGTCATACTGTGATAATTACTGACAATCATACTCGATGAGTAATCTTTTTTTTTTTTGCAATCCGACATCGTGCTCTCTTGAAACTGCGATAAAGGAGTGTATAAATAAGAAGGTCTGCCGTAAAAATTGATCGTTGCTTAGCTCGAAATCAGGACCGCCTGTCACTAGAGACTGATATCCGACCGTAGGGACAGTGACAGCAGACCCAGTTCATCTCATCAAAATTAAACCCAACCGCTGCTAGATCTTCGGCTCTGTTCCGCACCCGACCCGAATGTAAGGGTGTTGGGGGACAACTTGCTCCAACCTACCACCAAAGCCACCCGTGGTCGGCATTATACCAGCGACAGATAGGGGAATAATGATGATGATGGGAAAAGTTTTACACCAATCCCCAAAGAATCCGGGCACAGAGTTCTTTCCTCTTCTCGGCCACAGCAAACGCTAGGCATTATTATTGGTTTAGATGTTAGAGTGCGCTGGTACGGCATTTCCCACAAGGAAGATGGAAAAGATTTGCTTTCGGGTGAAACATAAATAACTCCATCATTCGCTAGCGCCGGAAAGGCCGGAAAAAGGACAATAGCGTTACTTGAGGTTGAGGTGCAGTGAAAATGGCGCTGTAGACATGGAATATTTTTGGCCGAAGCTAATTATTGGAGCGGCGGTTAGACGCAAAAGTTGTGCGCAGTGTACTCACGCTTCTGGTGCTTGGAGTTTCGTTTGGCAGAGCCATCATTTAATTGAGCAGTGGTAGTAATTAATTAACTATAAAGAGTTGTGTGGCTTATTGTTTCACAGAAATCTCTTTTTAACAGCTCTGTAAAAGGCTAGCCGGGCAGAGTGAACTATTTGCATGCGGATATTTTTTCAGTGCAGTGTGTTTTCTATTCTGTGCTTAACTTTGCATTGTTGCAAAAGAAAATGTAAATATGTCCCGAGCGAGTCCTTTTTGCGACTTTTTGCTATGATAATACATTATGCAAAAGCGGTTGTTAGGGAAACAAATTTCTCCAAACATGTGTTGCCTTAAACTTTAGTCGAATTGGTTCGGTGTTCCCGAAGAAAACCACAACCACAGAGTAAACAAGAAACCTACAGTGCAGGGATGTTTAAACATTGATGGGAAATATTGGTACATAGTTTTACAATATTGATCGCATCAGCTGAGAGCTCTTGCGCTCTCTCGAGCATCAATATCCCGTTCGTTAGCGTTAGTGGCGATGGTCAAGCTATGTTGAGAAATCTTTACGTTACAAAAAACCTCCCACACACGGATATTCGGTGCAGGCGTAATTGCATTTGTGGCATCAGCGCAACCCGGAAGTCCGTGATTCGAACATCTCCGGGCGATAACATACACGTTACGCCACCAAGGAAATGGTGGCCCTTTCCCGGGTTCAATCAGAAAACTTTTCCCTTCGGAGCGAGTGATGTAGCTGCGAGTGGGAGTGTAGTAAAGGCGGTGTAAAGGTTTTCACTGGAGGGAAAGTTTTTCGCATGACACCTCACTCCAGACCCACGCCGGGCTGGGTGGTGGTTGACGGTGGTCTTAAGATGAGTGAAAGTGATTTGCCGCAGGGCACGACATCGATAATGGCATTACGGACGTTCGTCAGCAGGGGTATCATGATGGGGCCGCCAGCAAATTGGACATGTAATCCGTAAAATCCCGATCCGAGCCCGTTCCACCCAATGCCGACATTTCGATTCGCAGCTAAAAGTATGATTTAATTGGAGGATATGAATCGCGTCGCTTGTGTCCATCGTGCTGTTGCACGTGCGGGTGTTACTTTTATTGATAATAACGAATGTTTTGCCATTAGCCTTCTTGCGGACCCGTCGGACCGGTCGAGTTTTTGGGGGACCAACTTTTTCCCCCTCAAGCTGGAGGGTGATGGGAGAAGCCGTGGGAGCAGCGTAAAAAAAGTTTTCCCGCTACAGCACCCACGGGACTGGGAATATCTATCACTGTGCCAACGTCACTCGGCTGACCAAACATGAAGTGGTGGCACGAATGGAAAAGGGAAAGGCCCAGAAACCGTCAAGAGTATAGTCTCTTCGGCGGGGGTGGAGAAAATCTTTTCACCGTCTTCCGCCCACCACCCCCACTGGTCTTCAGGGGGCCAACATTTGGCAGTAGTGCGTTCGGCGTCAGTAATGAAAATAAATTCGCTCCAACATTCCCGACTTCTTGGCTGGCTGTGTTTCGCGGACATCTTCGTCTCTACCGGCGTTCCGGCTGTTATCTCCCGGGCGCGGGCACCATTAGGGCGCGGCGGGCTAGTTGAAATATGTCCGGGGCAATGTTTTTCACTTAGGAAACTTTTGTCATTCCAATGAGTAATATTGCGTATGATAATGGTGATTATGGGCGCGAGCCGCTACGAAAACCCACCAGGAAAATGGTCATTTTTGTCACAGTGAGCCAGGGAACCGGTGCAATGTGCAATGTTTGTAAGCCGTCAACCAAGGCACTTATAGCAAGCTTTTTTTTTTTTTTGTTACCGTAAAACACAACACACAGCACAGCGGAACGGTTCGGCCGGGGTTTTGCACGCATGCCGCCGGCCCCATTTCTTATGCGATTAAAAATGACTTTTCTCCGGTAAGTCTTCCTTATCCAATGTAACGCCTTAACGAATAGGCTCTCATCCATAGGCGGCAGATGGGATTTGATGGGCGGGCGCCATCGGTATTCGAGGCGGCGATAAATCAAAGATAACGCTCGATCAATCAAACCCTTTTCAACGGTTTAAGCACAGCCCGGTTCCGGTACAGCCCCGTGTTCGGCCGAGGCAAAGAAGGCAAATTTGTTTTCCTGTGCAGCATCCGGCAAGGGAAGCGGCAAGGATCACCCACCGCCAATACCCTCAGGATGTGGTGTGTTCCCGTTTGATGCGCCCACCTGGGGATTAGTTTGATGATGCTTTTCGGTGTATAATTTAGCTACAGGGAATTTATTGTCGTACCGATAAGAAGCCCTTCTACCCACCCCCAGTTTTGCGGAGCTAATGGAGCACCGTGAATCACGCGGGTGGAAAATGGGGCGAAAGCTCAGCGCTGGTTGAAGGACGTCGCGTGCAAACATAATTTTGCATCGTGCGAGGACGGGTGAGCTAGGATGTGCCGGAGCCGGCGGATGTTTTTATCATCCGGATTCAATAAATCTGTGGCATCGTTTTCCCGGGGACATGTAAACCACTTTTCGCACGCCATTGAACGATGGTGGAAGTGACGCCGTTTGCACGGATCTGCATGGATAATGCAGTTTTTTTTTGAGGTGTTTTAAATGGTCAAAAAATAGAGTTAGATTGTTTGTAAGCTTTAACAAACAGGACACGCCACGCACAGCAACATTTAATCGTGATGTCTTGAGGACGCTTTTCCATTTGCGTTATTGTTATTATTTTAAATTTTCACAAAAATTACCTTTCGAATGAGACTGTCCTACATCGGATTCGCTTCTAATCCCCTTTAGTGCAATTTTGTGTGCAATCGTTTCGAAGCGGGCAGGAAGCATATCTCACACCCGCCCACGACGGTGAAAGGTGAAATGTTATTTCACTCGTTTCGATTACATTCCAGAAAATTATATCACACCATTGAGTGGTGGAAGCTTTCCCAGATACGGATTGCCAGATTCGCCCGCCAGATACCTTCACATCCGGTCGCGACTGACAATGATACATGCGCGCTCGTTCGTGCTGTCGGTGGCCAACGCGTGGATGGGGGAAAGCTCAACCGAGCGGGGCTGACGGGTGATTTTCGCAACGCTATTGTCGCGAGGAGGCCACTAACAGATTGGATGCTCCGACGTTTCAAATTACTGTGCCGGTGCTGTGCCCGTGAGTGCATAAGGCAGCAGCGGGCAGAAGGATTCCTTCGAGAGCGTGATAGGGATAGGGACATTTTTCATCGCACATGTATCTTTAGTCGCTGGTTACAGCGGGAATATCGCCAAACATTTCGACAAAGAAAGAGAGAGAGAGAGCGAACGCGAGTAACCTACGGACAAGGGCGTCACAGTCGTCACAATCGAATGGTTAGAGGAAGGCGAAGACAAAAGAAGAACAAAAAAAACGTACACTAGAAAGAAATTCAATAAATCTTTCACCTGGAACACACACACACACACACGCTTTGTAGCATGTCTGTGTGTGTGTGTGTTCTGGTGTAAACGGATCGAACGAGTTGCTGGCGAGAAGTCGTTCTAAATCGCTCGCTGTTACAGTCGTAAAACGAGCTACACCTTAGCGCCACCATCCACCAGTGTGTGTGTGTGAGTGTATTTTTCGACTGGCGGGAACTCCTGGAAACGAAATACGAACACGGGACCATTTCTAGCCTCATTCCTTTACATCTCGTGAACCGTACAGCGAACGCTGGAAGGATAGTAACGCGGCGATGGATCGATCGATCGGAAGTGTCATACGATTCGGGATCGTATCTTGTTGAACGCATGCTTCCGAGATCGGTTCGGCATCACCTCGGCAAGGTAAGGAACGTCCACGGAACGGTGACACATACATATTCGCCCCTCGGTATACATGCGTTATCACAAACGACAACCGCACGGGACCCTCTCGAGGGGATGCTAGCTAGCGTTCGGAGTGGGAAATAAATGGCAAAAGCTATTTGTAACATTTCAGCAAAATTATTTCTCTAGAAATTTACTTCTATTCTGCTGCGCCCTGTTCCGTTTCTTTGTTGAGCGATGCCGGAGATGCTTTTGGAGCTTCCCGGAAGAGGACTGGTTTTGTTTGGAAGATGATTTGTCGTAAAACTTTTTTTGTCAAGTTATTCCTGTTGTTGTTATTGGCCGGGAAATGTGTGCCACAGTGCATCGTGCACTGCCTTGATCGTAGTATTTGAAGCGTTGTTCAAGTGTCAAGTGTTCAAGAAAGATTTTATCTAAAAATTGAATTTTAATCAATCGATAATGCAGCCTTTTTTTACTTCATCTTTATACTTATTTATTTTACAAATCTACTTTGTATGCTGATTAATTTTTCACTTTAATCGCTTCCCAACTTTACAGACTCGTTATTTATCTCAAACTGTATGCAAGTATTGAAGTTATAGCGATTTATCTTGGAATGTTGTACGTTGATGGAGGCGCCCAGTACTTGACAGTATTACTGTGTACTGCACTCAAATACTGGGCGTCTCCATTGA
This sequence comes from Anopheles maculatus, assembly GCA_002091835.1. Classification (NCBI taxonomy): domain Eukaryota; kingdom Metazoa; phylum Arthropoda; class Insecta; order Diptera; family Culicidae; genus Anopheles; species Anopheles maculatus. The sequence continues at coordinate 24,159 of KZ063787.1, read as the reverse complement.
TAGCTTATACGGTGCGTAACACAACTATAAGGCCACTTGTTTTTTGAGAATAACTGGAAAAGTTGAGAAGATAGATAAAATTGATGTTTTACGAAGTTGTAGACAATAAAAAAATACGGATTTTTATGTATTTTTCATATTTTTACGCACACTAATACTATTTTTTCCTTTGTTTTTCATGCAAATTATCATTTTAAAAATCGGTTAAAATTACAATTATTAAGAAAGACTCCCGTTTAATGTAAAACAATTTTAAACAACTTTTTTTTTACTTTTGGTAAACTTACAGGGTTTCGATCCATATAATTGCACATTTCATGCGGTATCACGCAAGTTTGAATCACTTAGCATAGATGTGCAATCCATAGACGGCGAAATTCGGTTGCTGAGAAGGTATTTGCAAAAATAACAGAGCAAATGTTAATCATATAGGGGATTTTTCGAACACAGTAAACAAATGACCGACATTTGTAGGGTTCAAAGATTGAACTGATTTGACAGGTTGAACCGATTGCAACTTCCCGCCGCTGTGTTCGTAAAATCCCCTATATGATTAACATTTGCTCTGTTATTTTTGCAAGTACCTTCTCAGAAACCGAATTTCGCCGTCAATGGATTGCACATCTATGCTTAGTGATTCAAACTTGTGTGATATCGGATGAAATGAGCAATTATATGGATCGAAACCCTGTATGCATGCATTTGGTAAAAGTTCAGAGTTTTTATGCATATTTTTTTATAATTTTATTTTTATAGTTTTTTTGTGTGTATATTTTGCACTAATTTTTTTTCTAGCATTAAACTACAAAAAACACCTTTCCAAATATGTATAAACATCCCTGGTACAGTACCCATAGCATGTGCAGGAGCCAAATAAACGTACTTAGAAATGAGCCTTTTTGCGGTATACATTGCTTAAAGTTCCTCGTGAACTTCGAAAACCAAAGATAAAAATATGCAAAAAATGGGACATAATGATGAATATTAGGGAAAATCAAAAATTTTTTTTTTACAGATTTTTCCTACGATCAGCGACTGCTACGCACTCCCCTCTTTCACTGCAACAGAAGCGCGCGTAAACGTTTAAGAACAGTACAAGCGAAACCATCGATCCTGTTCGTCAAGTCTAGTAAGCCATTTGATGGCCTATGACCTAGGAGGTCATTAAGCCAAAAAGATAAAGAAGAAAAACATAAAACTAACCATCAATTGAAATAGTTGTGATTGGCTTAAGAAAATAGAGCTTTCGAAATATTTGCAACGATTTGCAACGTTTCGCTTGTACTGTTTGTAAACGTTTACGCGCGCTTCTGTTGCAGTATTTTTTTATTCTCTACAACTTTGTAGAACATCAATTTTATCTATCTTCTCAACTTTTCCAGTTATTCTCAAAAACAAGTGGCCTTATAGTTGCGTTACGCACTGTATTGCTCTTAGGATTCCCTTAAGAATAAATTTTACTCAAAATCATCACAAATTTCAATGAAATGGTTAACATAATACTTTTTAAGTGAAGGTAACACTTCACTTAATATTTTTTAGGTGCTTCATAAAACAATTGAAATTAAACTTCTGCTCAGTTTAACTATTTTTTTATTCCATTTGCAAACGTCATAAATTTAGGATAAAATAACATTTGATTTTTGTTTCGGGCACGTGAAGCCATAAATTTGGAAAACAAAACAAATCTTAAACCTCATAAACTGCGTACGAAACGCATCAGACGCGTTGTTTAGATGCGAACGAAAGCTAAAGTGCAATAAAAAAGTATCTTCGCCTGTCTGCCGTTGAGTGGCGAGCTTTTCATTCGTCCAGCTCATTTCCTCGCGCCATTTCATTCAATACTGAAAATACACATTCAAACCAAACAGCCTCCCAAAGCCGTCAACGGTCATTTACATAATTGACAAGCAGTCCTAACTTACGCTCCGCTGTCCGTGCGAGTTCGTCTCCCTCACGGTATGGTGGATCGAATGTTTTAGACTTAAATAATTTGAATATTTCAGCTCTCGGCACATCATTTGCTTTCTTTTTTCTTCCCGTTGACAGTCTAGGGTCGCTTTCTTGAACTGCCAACAGTTAGTTGAATCGGTTAAGGGAAGGAAAGTCACGCTTGGCGCGAACCAAAGAGTGAACGAGCTGAAGTTGAGTTGATCAAACATGTACGCAAGAGAATGGGCCGTTTGTTACCAAATTTGTTACACATCGTTTAGTTTTTGGGAGCTTGAAGGAGGAAAAAGTGTAGCCCACTTGCCAGATTGCTTCGTTCGAAATGCACACGAAGCAAAGTTTTTGAAATGTTTCTTTCTTGGAATAACATAAGTTCGTTAAATGTAGAGAAGCTTTCACCACAATTTTGTATAATCGCTTGGGACAAACACACTCTTAAAAACCTAGCTGAGGTTGTCTAAAATTCTGTGCCCTGTTGGATGCAGTCTCGAAAGCAAAAAATATCAATCCGAACGAATTTTCTGCGGAATGTTTTAATTACAATATGTGTCTAAAAACCTATCGAAAGGATTTGCATTACACAGTGTGGGGGGGGCAAGTGTTTTGGAAAATTGAGTATTGAATACATACTGCATACAATGTTGTAGTAGGTTCCAGATTACTTTCCCAATGGCCCCTTCTTCGGTAAATATTGTGATTACGATGAACAAAATCAATATCCGATTAAGCAGAGAAAAATCAGCACAAATTTTACGAAAGATGGATTTTGTTTTTCGTTTCACTTTTCAATGCACTCCCAAAGGTCTATCGCAACGTGCATGGAAACTGGAACGCAAAACAGTGCACTTTCCCCGGTGCCCCCTGCCGGTTTTTCCCATTTCCCGCACGTTATGGTGAGTGATTCGCTTTCAGAAAACTCATCGGACGGATTGTGTGCTTTATTACTATTTTCTTTTCACAGTGCATAAAGTCATCCTGGGCCCGAGCTCTGTGGCACTTTTTGCCGTACCGTGCCTGTGTACTTGGGCACACATCAAATACACACACACACACACACACGGTTGCACGGGAAGGCACGGTACGTGTGGCGCCAGCAGGAAGGAGCAGGATAGGGAACGAAAAATCCAAATAATTTATATTGACTTTTAATTTATTGCTGTGGATAAATTTCCGGCTCTGAGTGCATTCGCTTTCTCTCGTATTTTCGATCTCTTTCTCGCTCTCTCTCTCTCTCTCGCTCTCTCGGTCCCTTATTTTCACCCACCGTTTTCATCCATACTTTTCCGACGCTTACTTGTAGGGCGAAAGGGTTCTGCCGTTCGCCTCTTCGCTGCACCTGAATGCGGGTCGGTCGCCGGATGCACCTTTCCAGTTGACTTCTGCGTGATAAAGCGGCCAGCCATGGGAAAGTAGGCTCCCGAACCACCTGCCGGCGTGATGGCGCGGCTAGGCTGGGGAACCGGTTGAGATTACGATCGTTCAGTGTGTTTACACAACTTTAATTAATCTATAACACGATCTAGCAGCAGAATAAATTGCATTTTCTACAAACCATCGAAGCGTCTGCAACTGCCGGGCGGCCGTCTATTCATGGCATGCGACTACTACCGTTGCACATACCCGTGGGCACACACACACACACACACACACACACGCACAAAAGAACACATACGTATGAGTGTGTTCCATTTCTCATTTCCGTCTTGAGCATGTCCAACGTGAAGGATGCGAAGAGCTAACCCCGGTGAGCAGCAGCAAGTCCTGCCGTCAGCGGTTTCGTTCGCAAATGGGGAAACGCCCTGCAAATGGGGAAAAGAGAGCGTGCTTCAAAATTACACGTTAATTGCAAACTTCATCGGGAGCCACTTTAGCCTAACCGGGACCGTTTTTCGAACGATCTTCGAACAATATCTTTAAACATCCGGGAAATGGGAAAACGAATCCGTGGGCGCAAATTCGCACAATAAGCGCTGGAATTCGCCAATTCGCGCACTCTGATTTGCCTTTAATGTGCGACCATCTGTGCGCCAGAAAAGGTAATCAAAAATGCATAACCACACATTAACTGAGGCAAGCAGGCAGGCCGGTCTTGCCATGCCGCGAACCGCTGGTATCACATCTCTCTCCCCCTGGCTGCTGATGAGCACTTTTCACGCAACTTTTCCAGGTTCCATGGTAGGTGCCGGTCGCGGAAGTTGGTGTGTTAAAAATCACATTAAGTTTAATGACGTTTGAAATTGGCGGACCGCCGGTGTGGGGCCGCTCCGTTTCGAAACATTCGCGGCTCGGAACACGGGCCATTGCTGCGCCCGGTGATGGTGGCACCCGCGTGTAATTGAAATGAAAATTTACAATTCCAATTACCTTCCATTATGCCGGGGCCAGGACTCAATTGATGTGCGGATAGTTTGGTCCGCCCGCTGGACGGCTGGGCATGATCGGTGACCGGGTGTTGTGCGATACTACTCATCGGAAGGTGAATTGGTTGAAAATTTCATCGTATTTACGAGTACCATCCATCCAGATGCTGGCAATTTCCAAAGAAGTGCTGCCAACTATTGAAAAGCAATCGGGTTTGCGTTCGGTTCGGTAATAGCGATTGTTTGCGGATTGTGGTGAGTGTTTGTGTGTGTTTTTTTTGTTACAGCGATGCAAAATTAAAAGAGGAAAATGTGTTTTACTTAGTTAGTGAAGGCGATTCTTGAAGTAATAACGTTAGTAACACATTACATCTTCAACTAGATATGATAGGCCAAGATCAGTAATACACATTGAGCCTAGTAAGACTAATTTTGAATAAGCTTTAACACTTTAAAGATAAATTAATTATAAAATTCAACCTTGAAAGTTGAAACCATAGTTCTTTGGATCTTTGAAGCGTCTTCGGAAATTATTTTAGTCTATTAGCGTTAGCATGATTTTACTATTGCATGAAAATAAATCAAAGATGTTTTTTTTCTCTTCTCAAGAAGGAGATCAACTAAGTAAGAATGATTATTTCAACCACTGTTACCACAATATGCACATAGACCGGGACTTGTGCTTTCGTGAGTGGTTGATTTGAAGATGAAACGCAAGTGTGGTAAACTCATCTCCTTCGACCTTGCAAACGCCTTCGATCGCGTCGATCGAAGCTTTTTATTCAACAACATGCTCTCTTTGGGTTTCAATCCTTTACCTTCAGCCCCTCATCACGAGATTAGAAGGCATATGTTGCAACCGGGATGACTTGGTCAATGCGTATGCTGACGACATCTTCCTGGCGACTACCTCGTCCCTTAAAATCGAGCGTGTGCGAGAAGCTTTTGAGGCGTTTAGAAGCATCTCCGGAGCCCGCCTAAACGTCGACAAAACCATCGCTATCGACGTTGGACACACTACATCAACTACGAGCATCCCATGGCTTCGGATGGAAGAGAGGCTTCGGCTTGTTGGAATTTTGTTTTCCAACAATATCCGAGAAGCCATGAGCCTTAACTAGGAAACCTGCTGATCCACCATTTCCGCCAGCTGGTGTGGCTTCATCGTGTGAGGGACCTGAATTTGGTGCAGAAGGTTGTTCTGTTGAACACCTTTCTGTTGCCCAAACTATGGTTCGTTGCGTCGGTCTGGGGCGCTCGCGCAATGGACAAGGTGACCTGCACCATAGGCTCGTTCCTCTGGGATGGCTCCGGGGGCATCCGGGTGCCTCTTCAGCAGCTGGCATTGCCCCGCAACCGCGGTGGGCTCAACGTCCGCATCCCAGCCATCACAACCCAGGCGCTGCAGACATCGCATGTGCTGGTAACCCTCCGAACATTGCCTCTGTTCCGTCTACATACCCTTGCCTGTGCATCGTCATTCAGCAACTGGTTTATGTTACAAATCCAGCGAACCTCACCACGCGAATGATTCGCCAGACACTGACGGAGAGATTACCTGCGCCCATGGTAGTCTTGGAAACTCCGTCAGTGAACTGGCGAACAAAAATGCAGCAGGCTCATGGCAAAATTAGCCATGGAGCGCTGTTATACCGCATGAACCGCGTCCCATCCTCGTCATGTTTGATTTGTCCCGCAATCGACACCCTGGAACACAAGTTCGCAGGTTGCTGTAGAGTTGCTGGCTGCTTGGCAGCTTCTGCAGCAGTGCATTAGTTGCGTGATTTCAGGGTGTTCGACATCGTCTCGTTTTTCGTTTGATTTACTGCGTTTTCCTGTACTATGTGGCATATGTGCAGAAAAACGCAGTAAAATCCTCTGTTTGTTTGCTAACTATGTCATCCATTACTGTGTTATTTTGTACATTTTTGTTTCTATTTTTAAGCACGTTTGTAAATAAATGTTTTATAACAAAAAAATGGTTGTAAATGATTATTTTAAAAACTGTTACCATAATATGTGGTTACCCACAGCTTACCTTAACTGCGTAGTGTCGAACACTTAACATTCAAATACCAACCATCACCAATGAAACGAACGAATCAATTTTAATTTGCTTACCTTACACCATGGTCTAGCAAAGGCTCCTGAAGGGGTTTTCCAGTGTCTTTAGCCAGCAAATGGATTTGGAAGATGTCGTTTTTTTTTCTTTTTGCAGTTCAAATATTCCCAGAAACCGCACCGAGTAAGAATCCAACGTTTTGGGATACAAATTAATTAACTTCCAGGTAAGTGGTTTATCATGTCTGTTCCCAAGCAATAAGATCAGCAGATACGGAACGGCCATTGAAATCTTAACGAGGTAACGCAAGAGTGTTTAATGTGCTGCTCCTGAAAGCTTCGCTGGCTTGACACTTTATTGAGAAAGGACAAACACTCACTCGTATATATTCGACTTTCCTTCACTGGGTGTGTAAGGCGGGCACAAACTCACTATCTCTTTCTCTGTTTCTGTACATCTATCGATTGCATTCTTTGCGGCAGGAGCACACACACACACACAACGGACGAATGTCAACTGTTTGCCGTACGTACCGACTCTTGCACACTAGATCGGGAAGGCGAGCAAGAAACAGATCAACTTCAAGACAGAAACTTGACGTGGCAGTAGTTCGTTCGTGTGTTGGTTTTTCCCATTTGGATGGAGTGGTGCTTCTGGAAGTTTGCGTAAACGACCAAGACGGCCTGCACTGCTGCACAACCGAGAGCAGCTGGGTGTCAAGTGGAGTAGCATCGGCAGAATCGTATTGAATTCTTCAGCCAGCTCCGGTCCGTTCCTTCCTAGCGATTGCTGTTCGGACTAAAAATCTACCAAGAAAATCGTCGTGGAATGTCAAAGTGGCTATCAAGCGTCGGTGCACTGCGCACGATAGCAGGAGTCGTCTTGCAGTCGTCGTTCGCGTAGCAAGACAAGTTCCCGAAGAGAGCGAAAAACAAACAGCGTAAAGTAATGGAAGTTTGGCCTTAGTTTATCATGAACTTCAGCTTCCCGCAATCTCCGGAAACGGAATGCTTTCAGCCAATGGAATGAAGGTACCTAATTAAGGTGCCATTAAAAAATGGAGTAAACTGGAGATCTCCACTAAACCGAATGGAGTAAACTGGAGATCTCCGCAACCGAATGGGGGGTAGACAAAAAAAAAACAGAATCGATGTTTTGTTTTGTATTAATTTTGTTTTTATTTTCCGAATTTGTGGACTGGTACAATAATCATACAGGATTTGCTTCAAGCACGAATCGCCGGAACCCTCTTCGATCTAGCTAGGGGGCTAGCTTCATTTTTGCTCTTCTCTTCTCTGCTTCTGATGGTTTCATCAGCCGTCATCCCGAGATTGTATGTTACGGTATCGGCCCCGTAATTTGCTTTCTGTTTTGGCGCCCCCCCAGGGTACAGGGCGTACCACCACTGTGTTGGGCGCTCATCTTGGCTTGTAGCAATCGCTTACGGGTTCTGGGGGGATTTATTTACCATTAAAGTCAATATTTAATTTACTTAATTTTTGTTTTTACCTCTTACTTTTGCACCTATCCTCCGTCATTACTCGTTCAATGTAACTAGGGCGTTTGCTTTGTAGGGTGTTAGCCTCGATTTAAGTACTTTCATGTTCACCTTTTCTTTTTTTGTTGTGATTTTTTGTTAAGTTTCGCTCATTTTGGTTTTTCTTTTGTTTATTCAAGCGATTCTCTCGTACTGTGTGTCTTTCGGTTGCTTTTGTATGTCTTTACGTTAAAGGCTAAATATTTACGGTCTTATCTAAGTTTTTTTTTGGTTTGTTTTCTTTACGGCTATCACCCTCATCCCCATCAGTTAGTGATCGCTGATTAATCCTAAGATTCGGGAATTCGGGTTTTTAGTACTCGGTTCACAATGCTACTTTTCATGTTCAGCGCTTTTCAATTTTTCCATTTTCTGTTTGTTTTTTTTTTGTTTCGTTTTGCTTGAGTTTTGTTTTTGCCTCTCTTCCGTGTCTCATTAGTAGTTAGTTGTAGTGGTAATAGTAAGGGGGTACTTATTATTATTATAGCTTACGATTTACATGCTCAAAGGTACATCCATATTTAAATATAAAAAGTCTTCATTCAATCCCCGCCCGCCGAATCTGTTTGATGTTAGCTTTTGCTTTTTTCCTTTTTTTTTTGGGTTTTTTTCTCCATTACACACCGTCCTCGGTATGCCGAGTGTCAGCTTACTGTGGTGAGCTGTGTGTTTCTTGTTCCATATGCACAGAGCTTGTTGAGCGGGTTGTTGGAGCGTGATGTTGCAGCGGGACAACACCACGCCATGCATTAACGGTTCGCTCTGGTGTTCGTTTAAAAATGTATCATCAGAAGAAAAATAAGTGTTTGTGAATGTACTGGCCATTCGTATGCTACCACCGAGAGAGAGAGAGAGAGAGACTGATGCTGTACTTATCACTATTGCGCTCATGTTTTGTACGGAAGTATGTGTGTGTGTATATATGTACGTGAGCATTACTTACGTCTATCGGTGCCAGAAAGTAATGTGTGTATTTTATTTTGTTTTTTCTTTGTTTGTTGCTATCATTAAGTTAGATGTTACGGTGCTATTTACAAGTTATGCGGTGCGTTACGCTAACGCATCAATGAGAGTGGCTCCTAGAACTATAACTAACACGCCGGTTACGGTGAAATGTGCAGCTGTTTCGCTAGAAATGTACATTACAAGCATTGCTCTACCAAAGCACACACAGGATGTTTACGTTTGATGGGTTTGATGAAGCATCTTTTAAGGACAAACGGGTGGAAACGGGCGTCACTTGGTTGGACGCGAGCTAGACCAACATTTTTGTGTGATGTTTTGTGATGATTCCACGACCCTTTTTGCCGTTGCTCTTCCCCTTTTTGTGTCACAATCTCCTTCTTTCTGATTGAGTCTCCGGCCTCATTTTGTCCGGTAGAGAAAAAACGGGTTCAACAATTTCTTGCCGAGTGAGAGAGAGAGAGAGAGAGACTGATGCTGTACTTATCACTATTGCGCTCATGTTTTGTACGGAAGTATGTGTGTGTGTATATATGTACGTGAGCATTACTTACGTCTATCGGTGCCAGAAAGTAATGTGTGTATTTTATTTTGTTTTTTCTTTGTTTGTTGCTATCATTAAGTTAGATGTTACGGTGCTATTTACAAGTTATGCGGTGCGTTACGCTAACGCATCAATGAGAGTGGCTCCTAGAACTATAACTAACACGCCGGTTACGGTGAAATGTGCAGCTGTTTCGCTAGAAATGTACATTACAAGCATTGCTCTACCAAAGCACACACAGGATGTTTACGTTTGATGGGTTTGATGAAGCATCTTTTAAGGACAAACGGGTGGAAACGGGCGTCACTTGGTTGGACGCGAGCTAGATGTTTTGTGATGATTCCACGACCCTTTTCGCCGTTCCTCTTCCCCTTTTTTTGTCCACAATCTCCTTCCTTCTGATTGAGTCTCCGGCCGCATTTTGTGCGGTAGAGAAAAAAACGGGTTCAACAATTTCTTGCCGAGTTTAAATACTTCACGTTCAGTACTACACGCAAGACTGGATGGGTGAAGAGGCACACAGAACACACAGAAAAAAAGCACACCAAAAGAGGACGAAAAGTTGGCGCGTCTAAAAGTACCGCCAGCCATTCATCATGGCTGCAGGCTTATTCACGCTTGAGCGCATCAAAAGTGCCGACTGCATATTTCTTTTCGGCTTTCTTTCTCCCATCGCCATTCTTTAATGTGAATACGTCCCGGTGTTTTTTTTTTGTGTGCGCCACATACCCGCCACCGGATTGCGATTGTGTTCGGTCGGTGAATGAATGTCACTCGAAGCCTGGTGACAACGAAACCGTTCCGTGCCGGTGTCTTGCCGTATTATGGGCGGATTTTTTTTTTACCCTTGTCCCCCCCCCGAAAAGGATTGCCCAAGCGTTTTCTTGGCATGTGTTCCGCATCCTGGGGCTTGCGTGTGGGGCTGTGGGTTGGAGGTTGGACGGTCAGCCTGCCGGATGTTGGTCGAGCCGTGCGGGGCGTAAGTAAACCACCGAACGCGTGGGGTACTCGGGAAAATTGTCTCCCTCCCTTTTCGGTGAAAAGGATGGCGGGGGGAAAGGGGCGCACAGTGGCGTGGGGTGGTGGGATAACAGTGACAGTGACAGGCTGTGGTAAGATGAAGCACATGAACCGAGAACAATTTCTGCCGTTCTCTGCCGCCCAGCGCCCGAATTGATTTTAATTTGCTTAAGACTTTATCTAAATATTAGCGCACACAACTTACGGTTCTGCCATACCCACCTTCGCTCCCATGCCCCTACCCCCTGTGCGTGTGCGGAAGAAAAATGAGACCCAAATACACACACACACGCGTTCGCAAGAAAAAAAAAATAGGAAAAGTCCTCAAACCACAACCTTTACGGCGAACTTTTCGCAAAGAATGATCCGGAAAAGGGGTTCCAAGTGGATAAAAGTGTAAAACCACATAAAAGAATGAGCGCAAAAACGATAAAACCGAACCCGATTCATCCACACAGGGCCGGTTTCGAACAAACACAGCAACAAAACGACGCACCGGACCAAAGCCAAAGTGTTTGGATGGGACGGATGGGAAATCCTCCTCCAGCGCACGCTGCTCACCACCGCAAGCACAATGGCCAGCCGGTCGGAAACAATCTTTGCTAATCTTTTATTCCGTCAAAATGGGACACATCGCTTCATCGAACTCGCAGCTCCGGCAACCCATCATCGGAGACAGAAAAAAGAGTGTTCCAGCGGACACATTACGCCTTTTCGGGGTAATTCCAAGACACTTTTAATTTGAAAAACACACACACACATTCTCATATTAAAACCGCGGAAATTCAATCTCCAGCTTTGGCAAACAATTTCAAGGAAACGGACGAACCCATCCAGCCAGTCCTGTGGTGCTGCTGCTGCTGCTGGAAATGGTATGGTGGACAGCGTGCGTTGCGAGCCGAGGGAAAGTTTGGTAAATTTTCCTAATTTTGTACTAACAAAGCAAAAGGGGGGGAGAGTGGGACAAGTGAAAAGCAGCTTCTGTGGTCCGTTAGGTAAACTCGGTTTCAATAGCAAAGCCTCGTGCTCTCCCGTACTGTGCACGCGGCGCCCGAGCACTTGCTGCGGAAAAGTCGACTACAGACGCAACGGTGTGTATAGGTGGGTGTAAGGAGAGCCGTGTGTACTTGTGTAGCCGTAGCCCGTGTGCTTTTTGTGGTGATGGGGACAGTAGCAAAAACAGCGCACTCACCAAGTCACTGCACTCGATGTCAGTGCGCAGTGTTTGTTTATTTTCATATTTTAATTGATTCTTTCCCCCCGCCATCCTTTTCACCGAAAAGGGAGGGATTGGACGTTCGGAAAGTTTTCCCCGTGTTGCCGCGCCGGTTCGGCACCCTGCCTACGGTGTAATAACTTCATCAAACCTCATTATTGAAACATTCCTGGGGCCCGTTGTTGAAACTGTGTAGCGTGTTGATCGGTGTGTGTGTGTGTTCGGCTCCAAAACGGGAGCCTAAGTGTTCGCCCACTCGTTCGTCGGCTTGGGGAGCATGAAAGTCGTTTAGTCAATTTTGCTACACGTTGACTTTTTGATAATCAAAACAATGGTTAAAATTTATTTACAAAAGACTTCGCTCCTAGGGTGTGCCATGTGCCGGCGTTCACACCGCAGCAAGTCGCACCAGTGCCAGTGGGGCGTAAGTAAACCACCGAACGCGTGGGGTACTCGGGAAAATTGTCTCCCTCCCTTTTCGGTGAAAAGGATGGCGGGGGGAAAGGGGCGCACAGTGGCGTGGGGTGGTGGGATAACAGTGACAGTGACAGGCTGTGGTAAGATGAAGCACATGAACCGAGAACAATTTCTGCCGTTCTCTGCCGCCCAGCGCCCGAATTGATTTTAATTTGCTTAAGACTTTATCTAAATATTAGCGCACACAACTTACGGTTCTGCCATACCCACCTTCGCTCCCATGCCCCTACCCCCTAACCTACCTTCTCCATTCCAGTGGACGGGAAGCTTGGCTTCAAATGTCATTTTCCGGCTTCAATAGGCCACCACAGATCCTGACATTCATAAAGCGTTCATCGTTTTCCACCCATCCCATCCAATGGTACGCCCGCACCCAGCTGACGGTGCGATTTGGTTGATTTTCTCTTGTTGAATTAGTAATGATGCCCGAAACCCAGGACACATCCGCACACCGTACGTACAACTTTGTGCGCCGTTGCCAGCCAATTGCCGCACTGAGCTCCGAGGGAAAAGTTTTTACCCGATTTGCCTGTCACGTTAACCGGGACGCACCCGAGTGACAGACAGATCGGCGAGCGGCAAAGAAGCCTGGCAAACCGTTCGCTTGAATGGCGCGTGCTTTCCAAAGGTGTTTGGCGGCAAATTAGCGACAATGCACGATTTCCTGCGGACAAATGCTTATGTACACGGGTGTAAGGGTGCCTACGTTAGCAACCCAGCAAGCAAGCATTTCCCGGAGGGGGGTTAATAGTGATGAGTTTGCTAGAATCTAGTTTGTGAGCGATCGCGCGTCTCGCGCTTAAGTTTCACACATATACACCTATACAGAGGGGGTGACCAGAGGGGGTTACCGGGGGTAAATTGGTGGCCCACGGATCGAGGGGAATCGCTAGTTCAAAAAAGCGCACGATCAAACAACACCGCTTGGCGCTCTATTGGTAAACGGGGGGGGGACTGTGCATCGAGTCTTCTCTTTGGCATATGTATGGTTTTGTTTGCTGTTTGATTTCTCAGTTGAAGATTTCTTTCTTCCCTACTACACATCTCGACATGCGACATGTATTTTTGTCTATTTTTTTTTTCTTCTTCGAATTATCAAAGTACAGTCCTTTGTGACCATGCCGGGCCCGCTTCTTCTACGTATGAATTATAGCTAATGTATGTATTGTGTTGTAAGCTATCCGGTTTTATCTGTTGAATTGCTGTTGAGTGGCTGGGTTTGGGGGTGCCTTGTGCATAGTAATGATCAAGATTGAGTTTACGCGTTGTAGGATATCGTCCTGCGCCATTCATTGATTGAAGTTCAAGCGGAAGATAATGGGACCTATGGGAAACCGGCTGGACTGTATTGTTTTTTTGTTGCGTTTCCTCACAGAACGGGGTGGGATTGTTTAATCACGCCAGGGCCATTCGCTAGATGTTGTTGTGTAATGCCGTTTGAACCCAGCCAACTTAAAAAGAAACCAAAACAGCTGTCCCACAACTCAACGGTGCACATATGACACAGGGATACAGCGAGGAGTCTCTACTATCACTATACGTTTTCGCCTAGGTATGCCCCGCAAACGAACGACCGTAGGAAGGATAGTGGGCCAATCCTTAGATGATGAGCTTCGAGCGATCGAAAAGCGTGCCGCCGTGTAGTAGGGCCCCGAACGGAGACACTAACCAGGGCAGTATGGGTAGTAGCGTCAGCATCACCGCGCTCCAAGCCGAGCCTGATTTCGGTGCGTTTCGGTGTACGGAGGTGGCACCGGAACGGGAGGTCGAGCTGGCCACCTGCATCTCCTCCGAGTGTATGTCGGACGATATTCGTTGCGTGTAGAACTGGAAGATGTCGCTTACCTTTGGGAGAGGGGAGAAGTGCAATTTGATGACGGTCAGGACAAACTCGTCACACAAAACCGTGTGTGTGTGTGTATGTGTCACAGTTCTTACCTCGTTCCAGCCGTAACGATTTTTCGCCTGTACGATCGCCTCGTACACGGAGCTGTGCTGCAGGCCACGCAACGTAAACGCCATGACGTGTGTGAGCGGTTCCGATGGTGGTCGGGGGGCTGGCGTTAGGATGACATCATGCCATCGACCTGGCTGCTGGAAGGTTTCGTTCATCTGTTCGATATGATGGGATCCGGGGACGGTGATGTAGAAAATGGGAAAACGGAAAAGATCAACAATTACGCGAAACACAGAAACCCATTTCGTGTTTTGTTGGGGTCGCTCGGAAAGGGGCGGGACGGTACCCCGTCACGGGACGCTTACCATCAGCTTCCGGTAGAGCAGTCGGACCTCCTGCAGCGGAGGATAGCTTTCCACTTTCCAGGTCAAATTAAAGCTGTCGGTCGAGCGGCTCCACGGTGGCGACAGGAAATCGGCCGGCCCCGGTCGTCCCGAAACTTCCATGTACTTCTTGGACCGACCCAATGAGTTGTCCGCAACGCAGCTAAATTAAATGGGAGATAGCAGATATTGAAAACAGCTTTAAAACGGGGCAGTTTCGAATGCCAAAAACGATAGTCCGCTAAAGATGTGAGTTGATGAGCAGACGGGACACAGGCCGTGGTTATATCTTTTTCATATGTGAATCTATAAATAACCGTCAAGCCAACCAAATCCATCCCGACCTGTTACGGGGAAGCGTGCACAATTTTGCACCGGAAGCCGTTTAGTTTGGGTGAGCGAGGTGCACACAGAGCTATGTTATACGCGTTTTACCACCTTCATAACTGAGCTGTTTCATCGGTGTGGCTGCGTTCCGGTTCCAGCTCACATTCACGGACAAAATAAACCCCCCTATACTGACCTGTAGTTACCAAAGTCTTCCTGCTGCACATGGCGAATGGTGAGCGTGTGCCGATTTCCTCTGGACGACATCGTGCGCCGATCGGTTGGCTGCAGCGGAAATGAGTTCTGATTCCACGAGACCTACAGCCGGTTCGCCGGAGACACATTGAGAGTAAAGAGAAGCGAATAGAGATGAGAGTTAGTGGTTGCGATGCAAAAGCAAAAAAATAGAACGGTGTCCTTTCCCTGTGGCAGGACGCTAAAATCGGGTCAACACAACATTCCCCTATTGCAGGAATAGTTGGGGATCAGACAAAACCGGAAGAGCAGCTACAGAAAAAAAACTGAACCATTCGTTTGAACTTTTAGTTTTAGATTTTTTTTTACCCCGTTTCCGTTGTATGATATTAGAATGTTTTCAACGAGTACCATACATGTCATGTGTGTGTGTGTGTTTTTTCCCTCCCTTTATGCATCTCAATTCAGCTCGGTCGGGACATGCTATTAGTGATTCGTCCAGTACGACACATGAGCTAAGCCGTAGCAATCCGTGCACCATCCAGCGCAGGATCGGATTGTGGCCGAATGAATGGTCTTCTTGAACGTCCATTCAAAGCACTCGGGGCGTGAGTGCGAGTCTGCTGAATCGAGTTTTGCATGGTTTGATCACACATCGTTTTGCCTTGAGGTTGACTATTATTGCTTCACAGGGCCAACTTACTTCTGCTTGTTTCGTTTATTCTAGCCTCCCGAGCACGCCATGCGATGGACCCAACGATTGACAATTGAATAAAGTTGGACTGTTCCAGCGTTATGGTGAATTTGTAAGACCCATTGTACGCCAAAAAAAAAGGTGTGTGTGTGTGTGACCCTCTTCACAGAGTGACCAGGACACGGACGAACCAGTGCGCAAAAGGTTCGAAGAATAAGGAAGTTGAAAGTACAGCAAACATTTCACCCATTTACTGCCCGGATCGGTTGTACGGTTGAGCGGCACCGAGGCATTGCCAACTGTACCAGCAATAGCCATCACGCGACGGAAGTGGATGAGAAAACCCGGTCATTGTACCAAGTAATAACAGTGAAATTTTATAACTTCGAATAACTCAATTTATTTAGCTTAATTGATTGTAAAGAAAATATGTCTGGTTTGCCGCTTGGGCGACAAAAACAGTAATCGGTTTTGGGTTGGCCAAGAGTGTTTGGTTTGTGTGGGTTTTTTTTTGTGTGTGTGTGTGTGTGTCCCACTCTGTCCTTACGGTCTTTCGATGGTACAGTAATCAGTATGTTTTTCATGATCATCAATTGGATGAGAAAAAGTTTTACAGAATAGGGAAGGATGATTGCAAATGGGTGTATTGTACTGATGAATATAGTGCATTAGTATTTTGTATTTGTTAATAAAATAAGTCTGCAATTTAAATTTAATTTAATGGTAAATGTTTCACATAAAAACTAGTACAATTTTTATGGACATTACCCTGTATGTATTAATAATATAAAAAGTTATTTATTTTAAATATGCGTCTTTTACAACAGTTTTTTGGTTGTACGATCTCCAAGGTTAGTATTGGAATTAGAATTTGAGTTACGAATTAGAGTTTGGAACTACGTCCCAAAGGGGGAGAAAATGGTGGTGTAACAAAACGTCCCGAGGAGTGAGCAGTGTGAGCGAAAAGAGTGATCGTCACTCACGTTAGGTTTCGCCACTCACGGTAGAATAGGATCGGCCAGTCGCACATTGAACACGTAAGGAAAAGGAACTACAAATAAATTGTTAATTGCTTTAAGTGCCTAAGTGTACATGATTCGACGATGGCAACAAAAAAAGCAGCGAAACCCGAAATATCGCCAGGAAGAGAAGATCAAGTGGCCTCGTGGGAACGGCAATTACAAGCCGTGGAGAAAGCAATGGCGTACATCGTAAAGTATGCAAATGGGGTAATGGAAGATTCTTTGCCGGCCATTGCAGAACTGGCAGCAAGACACGAGGCGTTGGAGACGTTCTTCACACAAGCGAGTGATATTTTACTGCATATCGAAGGAGCGTCGATCGCAGAAAGTCGACGCATGATCATCGTTGATAAGTGCTTACAAAAGGAAGATTGGAGCAGCTAATGCAGATCGGAGTGGATTGAGTAGAGCGAGAGCGGCTACGGGAGCAGCGAGCACGAGATACAATGTCGGATCAGGTCGCTTCGGATAGTACATTGCACCCGTACAACGGTAGCACCGATATACTACCGAAGCTTGAGTTACCGAAATTGAACGGTACATCGACACAATGGATTGCGTTCAAGACACGATTTGAGAAACGCATTGGGAATCTGACCGAGGATGCAGATACGCAAATTTGCGTACCTTTCACACTCAATGGAAGCGTTTGAACCAGGAAGAAATGCTTGCGAAGCGTTTGAAAACGCTGGTATGTCGATTTGCTTTAGCGTGGGCTAAATTAGAAGAGCGTAGCGGTTTTATAAAAAGCGAGCGGCCATCGAAGGACATTTCGACAATCTTCTAAAGATTGGGCGTATGAAAACTCCGTCTGCAAGATCCAAAATGACGCTAATTGATGCTGTTGACACCACGATTGCTGCTGCCAAGCAAATAATAGCTGATGGGACTGATAAAATCGATTGGATAGCTAATGCCTTCATAGTATGTGTCGTGAAAGATCGTCTCGACGAAAAGACGCTCGAGGAAGTCGAAACTAGCATGAGCTGCAAAACGATATATAAGTAATGCGTCTTTCACTTAGACGGTTATAAAAAAATGATTTTTATTTCTTAAACAACCAGCCTAGCTGGGACCTCAGAGTAAACTAACTTATTTCCTAATTCTTAGTCTAGCGCAAGCACTCGGTTCTGTTCCGGGGACTGCCGCGTCAGCGTCTTCTAGGTTTCCCACGATGTCCGCGCGTGGAATCCGCTACTTGACTCCTGCGTGGTTGTTCCCACGGTCCGGCGCTCGGTATGCTGCGTCGGCGGTTCCCATCA
>LULA01014948.1:0-38627 GCA_002091835.1 Anopheles maculatus | reverse complement strand
GAACATTTACAGTCACATCTCTTCAATTCCCGTCTACATCACAAAACCAAACAAACAAGGGCTTTTTGGTAGCCTCGCGGGACCTTGAGAGTAGAAAAAATGGAACTGGAATGATAACGAACTAGGAACACTTTCACCGCACCGTGTAAGGACCTGGGGTTAGTTAGGGAGCTAGTAGTCTCTTAAGAACGCCGGGATTACGGAATAAATCCGCAATAAATGGGTTGCCCCTTTTGCCAATAGATTCGGTGTGTCGGTTCGCCGTAAGGATAAGATATCGGCAAAACAATGGATTGCCTTCTTTTTGAAAGAGGGTGTAGAATGTAATCCTTTTCATTCTTTAGGGAACAAGCGAACAAGTGACTTTCATTTCGATCCTTTCTAAGGATGTAATGCTTTCTTCCGGCTTTCACTAATGGATTTCTTCGTTCTTTTCGTTTTTGCAGAGGAAGCCCGGAAAAAGGGATCGACCGTATTGCTGCACTGTCAGGCCGGCATTAGCCGCAGTGCCACGATCGCGATCGCGTACGTCATGCGCTACAAGGGCCTATCGCTGATAGAAGCGTACCAGCTGGTAAAGCTAGCCCGCCCCATCATTTCGCCCAACCTCAACTTTATGGGCCAGCTGCTCGAGCTGGAGCAGAACCTAATAGCGGACGGCAAGCTGGAACCGCCACCGCCATCACCCACGATGGCTGCCCCACCGACCAGCCAGCCACCGTTCTTTCTCATCGATAACTGCAGCAAGTACAACCCGCTGAACGAGGAGGAGATGGTGGCCACACGCCGACAGTTGCGCTGTGCGGCGGCCGCCGCAGCTACAACCCAAGACACCACCATGCTCGATGAGCGGGATACGCCGATGGATGGTGATACCGATGACGATTGCAAAAACAACAACAACAACAACTCACGAGCTGTATTTAAACACAATTAAATGGCACGATATGAAACGCTGCTGGCTCACTTCACTCACGCTCCACCACACACATACATGGCCAACCGTTTGCCAACACATGACCATGGCCCACGGTTCGGGAGGCTTCAGGCAGGTGGGAGCTGGCCGCCGCATGGCAGTGGAGAGTAGACGAGAAGTAACGCTCGTAATCGCGGCCGCGGTGTCGCGTAGTGGCGCGCAGGAGACCCGCGGTTGAACGGAGCGAACGTGAATGACGCAAAGTAAACTGAAGCAAACACACAACACAGCGCACAGGCTGGCAAGTTTCAAGTAGAAATGCCACGCAGGCGAGATTTGGCGTCCTTCGATGGCCACGGGACTGTTCATCGACTTTGGGAGGCTATGGAATACAACAAAAAACAGAACCTGTAACTACAGCAGACAGGGTCAAATGAAGGCTGTCTTTGCCTGCACACAGGTTGTAATTAGACCTGTGTAAGGTGGTAGACATTGTTTAAGGGATTTTTTTGTTGCCAGCAATCAAACGACATCTTTTGTGTGTCTGCTTAATCTGTGCGCGCGGAAGTGTCCCCCAGTTCGCTAGTTTGTTGGTCGCAAAAGACTGTGTTTAAAAAGACAGTTTTGCAAAGGAATTTTTGCTCCAGCTCAGCATTACTGCACAGGCATGAAAACCGAGCCCCTCGTTGCAAAGGTGGCGCGTATTGCGTGCGGAAAAAAGTGCGAAACTAGGTTTAAGATTTCGGGACCTCGTTTCGGGGTAGCACGCACCGAAAGTGGACTACAACAGCCCAACAGGTTAGAGCAGGAGGCGTATTAAATTTCACCTTCGCCAGTTTGTGACACTCGCTTTTTTCTCTCTCCCCTTTTTGCTTGCTTGAACCGAAGCCCCTCAATCGAGACGATTAGAGTACCGGACCGGCCTCAAATGCAGCAATTTCTTGCTTACGTGGTACGCGGAGAACCTTTGCTTAGCTGGCAGTAGACTGTGGGAATGACTCATAGAGTGCGCCTAGGATTATGAGGGTTGCGTGTTGTACCATCGCTATTAGAAATTCTCATGGTCCGGATTTGGTTCGTACCCCACAAGAAACATAGCCCAATAGGTTGGCTCACACAAACACGAGAAGGTTGGACGAGTAGGACCCGAAATAGAATGGTACAACTTCCGTGACTTGGCTCAATTAAACGGTAGCGATGTTTGGAAGCAGAACACGGTGGAAAAGTTCTTGAAGCACGACGAAATAGGACCTTCTTCTCTCGTTCTCGATCAAACAGACTGGTGAAGCGTGCGCAGTTGTAGGTAATAGCGTAAGTTCTTGTTCCTAGCGCTAGTACATTCCACGGCTTCCGATTTACATGACAGCCGATGTCGATAAAACACTAATCCTCACCTTTCCCGCAGGCCACGTGCGGTTATTTTTCCGAGCGTCTGCCGGGTGGTATTCCGATAAGACCAAGAGGACACGTGTTCTAATTTGGCCAGGTTTACGATCAACGGGATGACATATTACAAACTTGAGCGATGGAAAAAAAATGGGGGAAATGTCCCAGTTGATGCCGCAGGGTACCCTAGATATGGTAATAAGCTTACCAGTCAACAAGAGGGCGAGTTCCCTGTGCAGAGGAAACTCGTGGGCAATCGATTATGGCATATGATATCAATAGATAGCAGTGAATAACTTATCGTTGGTCCCCTTGTTTGCTCTGGATGTCAGGCTTCTCCGACGACTAATCTGCGTATAATAATAAACTTCCAGCTCGTTTAGATCAAGAGAGTTTGAATTTGGTATATAGCTGTACTTTAGCTATTGGGTCGTAATAATAGACCCCCAAAGCCTCCTCTCCACGCAACGTTAGACATTCCTCTTCCGCGATACCCTTTCTAATCATGCCACATTCGGGCTACCGGCTAGGCTGACAGCCATCACGATTCGTGGTCGAATCGAAGCAACTAGCGCACTACTTTTATGCGGGTCACAATATCCCGGTCACGCCTACAACATCACTATCGCGCGCCCCTCAGGAAGGCCTTGTGATCGTGTGATGTCGCATTCCGGGGTGCGTGCAATACACCTCCCCATCGGCAGGGGTGCGATGATGATTCATCATCTACCAACATGTTTGTAGGACCTGTTTTCAATTGCCATCGATTGTACTTGAAACCATCAGCCCTGTTTTCGGAGTCGAGCGGATAAGGTTAAATGCACCCATACATCGGTACTGTGTCGCCAGTTATCGACCGGGTGCGATGTGTAGTAAGGCTTTGTGCCTTATGTGGGTTATAATTGGGTGCTAATAATAATCGATGGCAACACTGTAGTTGATTAGCGCTTAAGATATCCATCCAGATCACACGGTCACGTGGGAGGAAGCCTTCGTTTTCGGTGTCTTCCAACGGCGCTTCTTCTTCCCATCCATTTCCGATCGATCAGCAAATGCGCAAGGGAAGGAACGCACGGGAATGGTGATTTGAAATGGGACCGGAATAATGTTTTTCGTGCAAAGTCCCCTCAACCCGAGGCAAGAGAATGGGGTATTTTCTGGCACCAGCACCAATAATGGCAAAGGTAGCAGCTGAACAAACGTCGTTTGTCCGATAACGATTACACCTAAAGTGTCCCGAAACGCCGAAACGTTATGCAGCCGGGGATGAGTCAGTGGCTCGGTTGAAACGGCTGGGCCCGGTAGAACGGTTATGTAAATAAACCGCAGCACCACACACTGTCCCAGGTTCACGCATATGTAGAACAACATTGGGGGAGAGCGCACTGTGTGTGCGTGTGTGACATTTTAATGCTACAGGTCGCGCACTGTAGCGGTGAAACCCCAGCCAGAGATTCAGGCTGAGGTGCGGAAAGATCGGCCAGAAATTGGCATTGGACGGGCGATAGAATTAATTCCCAGAGCCGTCCATGTTCCCCCTGTTTTGCATCACTCCGGATGTCTGAGTAATGTTTAGGGATGTTTTAAATCGATGTATGTTTTTATACCGCTTACCATCTCTCTACCCTGCTGCCGTTTGCTAGCGAGGTACTCGACCGAGAAACATCGGTCTTCGATGGTGGTCACCCTCTTGAGTGGCATCGCACCATTGCTACGGGAATGATAAACGTGGAGCTGCACATCGTTGTAACATGGCCCTTTAAGCACCGCACTTGGTGCTTATCTAAATATTTATCTAAAATTTATCTAAATTTGCTGTTTTGCCTAGGATTTTGGGCCTCTATTAGGGGAATTTTATGCCCAAACAGATCTGTGGATTAAATATGCAAAATGAACCACCACTTTCCCTGACCCTGTGACATTTTCAGGGACGGAGCAATATTCTCTGTTTGGAAGATGGTTTGGGAAAAGTGGAAAGGATTTCCTCATCCTGCAGCACTGCTAAATAGAGAAGCTGCTAAAAGTATTCTAACTAATGTTTCTAGTATCAACCAGGAAAGGACCCTTCAATAAAATTGGGGATATACTCTTGCACAACTTCCCACCGTGCAGCTGAGATTATTGGAAAATTGTATCGCTCAAACGACAGCCATCAACTATTCAACGCGATAGTTAATTATGGACACGCAATCACCTGCACCGTCTGGTAATAGAGTTGTGAGTTATGAGAACATGTATGGAAAAAATGAACACATGTTAGTGGTGCTAGGCTATGTAGCTATCACACTCTTGTGGTGAAGACATTGTATAGTGACGTTTTTGTTTGGTTCAAAATGTATAGTAATGTTTAAGGGTAATTTTCATACACTTGGGTTTTTACAAACAGAGTAACAACTCCTGTGTAAACCCGGAACTGTGAACGCGCATCATCGTATGATCGATGGAGCCCATTGAATTTTTGGGACGGACCACTGTCAAATCGACTCAGCGATAAGACCGTGCTCGCATATCAGTCACCTATCAGGCTATGCTCGACAGGACAGGAAAAAGAAACAACAGCGAGCGTGCGCCACAAGTCCTTGGAACGACCGTCTGGCGTTGGGATTGGGAGCAACGAAAGCGGAGCAACGTGTTTACCACATCCTCTAACCGGGCGAGCAACCCTTCTGGTGGTTGCTGGTGCAATCGATGGTGGTTGCTTGCGGTCGCAAGCAAGGATGACTCACTTGGTTCCTCAGCTGAGACAGGCTTGAAGTGTTATTCAATAGCCCAAGTACTACCGCGACACAATCCCCGCTACTGCTGCTATGCTTTGCTATAGCTAGCTGATCGATAAGACGCTTGTGACGGTGTGTGTTGTTTGTTGGGTGTGACAGAAATAACAACCAGATCAATAGTCAAGCGGAAAGGAAGGCACCACATGCCGTTGGGTGGCGCACGCAAGGGCACGGAAACGAGAGGTGGTTGTTTCTATTGTTTCGCTTTTTTCTTCTAATTTCTCTTACCCTGTTGTCACCCTAGGAAGTATTGGCTATGTTTTAAGTTGTGGTTGTGTGTGTGTGTGTGTGTGTGTGCCCGAACTTATCATAAATAGCGCAAAAGGTGATAATATGGTTCGACTAGCATCATTGCGTGAAAGGAGTAAAACCCTCTTTAATGATTAGTGAGAAATATGTAGCACAACTAAACGAGAACTTGCACAAATACGGTAGTACAGCACGAAAGACACTGTCATAACAGGGAACCGCGGTTTAAATGGCGTATGTGCGGTCTGTTGTTGTGTTGATAACAACTATCATCTGAGCCTTCGCACATAAGAAGTGTACACAGTGTTCAGTCTTCCCGAGCTTAAGTAGTACATGCTTAGACGTAAATTCCGACTTAAATAGATTTATTGTGTGGCTTGTCTAATCTCCTCCGCAAGACTGACAGCAATGACAACAAACGTCCCATTCTGTAAGTTAAAATGTTCTGTTTCAAAGATGATAAAACTGGATACTCGTTTCTCAGGCCAGCCAATTGTATATCTCTTCGTATTGTAGTGTATCTTTTGTCGTTAAATGGCTGCGCTGTGGAAACTTTTCTACAAACTGCGTACTTATTTAAAGTGCTCAGAACGTTGCAATCGATAATGAATCCTTTATCGTTGCTCATCGCATTTCACCATGCACCGTGGTGTCAACACGCGAGAAAGATAACGCCACCATTACCACCCCGTGGCCCGGAAACAGCAAATGTTCCCGTAGTTTGTTGTTTCGGGTGGCTAGAGTAAATGCAAAGCCTGTCGTCCAACGGGTAGCCGGTGCTGTAAGTGACGATACTCAAGTAGCGCTCAAGAAAACCGCACACACATCCAAAAGTAAACTTCGCATCAGCTTGTTTGACGACGAGTCATCATCAACATCCAGGCGCGTGAATGGCGCAGTAGTACCCGGGTGAGTTTGTGATGAGTTCAACACGCTTTCGAAACGTCATCCCACTCGGTAGGTTTAGGTTTTGAGTGATGTCCAAACATGAGATGCCCGCTCGTACAGTGTTGGTTGGTTATCACGGAAGGATCTTTCACCCGAAGCCATGTGCACATATGTCCTCGACGAGCTTGATTTGCTCACATTGTGCCGATCACTTGGCGGCGTGTGGCGTCAATGAAGTAGTCGTGTTGAGTTGTGCATTCGATGCGCACGTCAGTGTGCGGGTTGGCGCCTCGTGCATACGGATTTATCATAATTGTTTACCCATTAACGCCTGCGAGAGACAACACGCAACGAGATCTCTTCCTGTTCCTGTTTTCCTGCTACAGCTCTGAAAGATCGGCATGATGGTCTGTTTGTGTCTCTTGAGAGGATTTGCACATATATAGTTCAAAAAACGAGGAGTAGAATTCATGCCTTGTAATAAGATTCTCTTACTGCTACTGAAGCAGCTACCATTATCGACAATCATTAACACTGTTCCTGTTCTCTGCACCCGACCGTCCTGTGTGGTATTGTGCACGTGTCCCATTAACGCCCTGACCAGACTGTAAGGAATGGGGATGCTTCCAACCGTATCCCCGGGAAGCACAGCATCATTTAGTGCTAAACATTGCTTTCGACCCCACCACATCGGAACGGAAATGAAACAACATAAAAAATGCATCGTTAAAATGGACTTAATTCAAGTCCCTGGCCCAAGCACAAACCCGATGCTGCGACTGGTCCTAGCCATAAGAACCGGAAGAATCCGCCTGCCCGGTGCCAAATGTCAACGGCCACTGAAACTGTCTCCTGCAAACCGGAAAACGCTACCTAACAGAAGAGGAATAGGGATGCTGGCAAAAGCAATACAAGAACGTACGTACGCATGGTCGACACGATGATGACTCATTTCTTGCGTTCTGGCCGTTACATTGTGCTGGATATTTAATGGACGAGGGAGGATTGAACTCCCGGGTTTCTTTCCCTTTTACTGCTAATCGGGTTCGTTCAATACCATGACGACGACGGCGACGTTCCATGCAAAGGGGAAATGGAATTGTTTTCATACGATTTGTTTGATGCGGTTTTGATGATGGTTGATGTTTTTGGGTTCAGGTTGAATGAATAAATGCGGACGGTCCGGTGCCCGGGGGGAGGATTAAACACAAAACAAGAAAAAAAAACGCACGCAAAAATGAAGGGATGCTGTTGTGATGGGCATGGGAAGGATGGCCTAGCATGCACTTTCGTGTCAATCATTCCGGGACGCAAAAAGTGAATTGTTAATTAGACGTTGACGCTCAATCGGAGGGACGACAGCCGTTCGTGGTGAAAGTGGGGAAGTTTTTGTTTCAAAACATGAGGGTTTCTGCTTAATTAAATTCTACTTATACTATGATCTTATTTGTAGTGCAAGTCCTGCGATCCTTTTACTGAATGCGAGACTACGACTTCTCTGCTTTAGTAACGGAAGAAATCTGGTCTAGAAATAGCGCAATCCGATTAAACCAGTTTCAAATAACTTTTTGGGTTGGCTAGGTTTTTGTTTACAACCAGCAGCAGTTCTAGAGTGGCAGCATCTGGCAAGTAAGTACTTGTTCATTCTTTTCCATTCTGCTGTACAGCTTCCAGGCGTAAGTAAAGGAAACGTAGAGATGCACTGTTAGTGCTTGAAACTGTGTAACCATTTTCAGCATAAACCTCTGCCAATTGCCATGCGTGCCCATCAACTGCAGATGGTAGGCACCCTTCTTTGCTTTTGCGGGTGAAAAATATCAATCTGGGGATGTGTTTCAAAACACAGCGCAGGACAAGAGTATCGGGAAATGGAACCGGAAAGCCATAAACACCCCTCGTGAACCGTCTGTTACCAATATTTTCAATTACTGTTCGCTTCCCGATAATACGGTTGTCGGTTTGAACGAAGTTTCGCATGCATATGCGACCCCCGCTGTTACTGCTGGCAGCATCATTACCAGTATGTATTTTACGACTTTCTTTCTTCGGAAACGAAGCGAGAATAGGAACGGTTTTGGTTTCTAGCAAAACAGACATAACTGTTGTTGCCTAAAGTACGTCAGTTCTGCAAAAACCCTAAGAGAGATCAATGTGACTGAAACAACTGTCGCGAATGAAATCCCTTCTAATTCTCTCAACACCTTCTTTTGTCACGTTTTTGACCAATGAATCGTGCAAAACACACGAATTAAACTGCACAACGCTTTGGAACATTTTCGGTCCGGCGTGTGACTCATCTTGCGCGGCTTCTTGCACGAAAGCAATCTCCTCGAATGACCTTTGTCTAATGGCGTGACGTCATGGCAAAGGCCGAACATGAAGCTCCAAACGAACTCCAACTTCAAGCCAGCCATTGCACCACACACAACCACAACCGGTTTGGTTGGTGTTCGACATACAACAAAACCACCCCGATCCCCGGGTGGTGCTCCAACGTGCAGGTCCCAACAGAACCCATCATATCGAGTTGCGCCGCAGAGTCGGTTTTACTCTTGTTCCAGTGTAGTGGTTTGGCAAGAGATGTGATTTCACCAATACGTACAGTTTTTCGATGGCTTTTGCTTGCGCTGGCTTGGTTGCTTTAGGTCACGACGACGGGGTAAGGCTTGAAAGTTGACGAACAGCTTCCACATTCCAACGTGTACGGTGCGACCTCGCGAGGTTACCCTGTGAAAACCTATTCTCACCACAGCAACGAAAATCTCCGTTGTGCGGCAGAAAACTCTCACCGAACGTTAGAAAGAGGAAATGTTTGGAAAAATTAAGTGTAAAATCGATCACTACTAAGAATAGGGATGAAAGCAGTTCTTCCTTCTGTTTTCACACGGATTAAATTAGTGCAATAAAAATCCCGCCAACGAATTTGCCAGGCTGGTCTCTGAACCGCCGGAAGAGGTGTTAAATTACCCCCCGAGTGGGATGGACAGTGGCGAAGCAAATCGTCCTTATTGAATTAGACCGTTTCGGTGCCAAAACATAAGCGCAGCCAAGAGTAATAGTTTCATGTCGTCCCTTTTGCCAAATTGTCCCTTCACGGGCAGAAGATTAATGATCTTCGTCCATAGCATGGACAGCAGCTCGGTTTGGTTTGTTTCTGCCGTTGCGGGATATAAATGGATGCAGCAACTATCATCACCCAACCATTGGCCACACACTTTTTTTTTGATGCACAAGCGTCGCGTCCACTTGATAAGACCGGCTGCTCCGAATGTGCCGGTCCCGCAATGTCTTCGGTTCAAAAATCACCTTAGAAACACCCTACGCTTTTGTCGATTGTTATTCAGCAACATTTGCACAATCCCCGCACTAGAGCATGGTGTAAATATGCCGTGTGTACGTGGCCACTTTCACATCTGCTGCTAATAGAGAAAAATTATGGTCCTTCACGCAGTCCTCCCTCCGATCAAGGATATGTGCTGCAATGGGTGTAAGTATTTGAGGAATGCATTTTATTACAATTTCCTGTGTGACGTACGGCAGAGGACTACAAAAAACGGGCGCTCGCTCGGTGTTTCTGGCTGATGCTGGTAGGGAAAACCCGCCTTCAAGCCAATTCTATTCCCCACAACGTTTTGCAAGAGTGGTAAACTAACAATACCAGAGCACTGAATGCAAAAAGGGGGAAAGCGCCTGGCTGGGTATCGATGCGCATCCGAATGGTGCAGTGGTGTAGAATAAGTGGAAAATTTCAAACCCACGATGAATGAATCATGCGTCGACCCGTGATCTGTCAATAAACTTGTTGGATGTGTGGTGTGGGATGTGGTAGATAGTGTACCCCATCGTTCAAAGAGCAAACAGCGTTCAGCATCCAGCAAAGTGCTCACGCTGAACGTTTACTCAACGAGTAAGTCCCCGCACCAAGCGAGGGAAAGAGATGCGCGCAAAATGATTCTAATTAACATCCGCGGAACAGCTTCCGCGGGCAAATGTGGGTTCTTCGTTGAAAACACTAGCCGGGGGGAAACGTCCGTCATCTCTCTCGAACCACCCGAATACGTGTGTTGTTGATGGCACGCGCATAAACCATGAATCAAAAGGTAGCAATTTTTGAATGGGATAAAACCAGCACACCCGGTCACTGTTGTTTGGTGGTGATGCTTACTGTCAGCGTCTTTTGTTTTGTTCCATTTGTAACGATCGTGCGCGCCAGTTCCGGAGGAAAAGTAAACACAGTCAATCGACACTCCGAGAAAACGGGGCTGGTGCGAGAAAATCATGGCAAGTTTATAAGAGGGTTTGTGTTACGATATTCTTTTTTTATTTAAAGCAATACAAGGTTTTCGTGATGAATTAGTAAATTTAATAGCAATTCCTGGATTCTGTTCAGATCCGATGCACATTTCTGTTGTTGAACATTTCAAACCCGAAGTGCGTCAGCAATGACAGCAATAAACCTCTAGCTCTAGTGCACGTCACAAACCCCGAAAACCTCGTTTAGTTTTTAAATGGTTTTTTTTTAATTTTGCAACAATTAGCAATATAAAAATGTTGATTTATGATGTCCCAAATTTTATTATCGATGCGAACGGTTTCTGTTGCAGAACTAAAATCCTAAAAGGACAGACCAAATCACTCTTTTCGATGCACGTGAGTCATGCTTCCAGAAGATGTGTTCATCCATTTTTAACGCGACATGCATATACCAAGACGGTCCGAGGACAATGCAAGGTCGCAGGCTACGGTTGAACTTTCTATATGCCCTCAAAGAACGATTCTTTTTCTTCGGACAAAGGAGCGAGATAGAGAACGTATGTGTCTCCATGAAGCACAAATAAGGACACTTCACGAGTGATCATCATTCACACAACAACGACAACAACAACATCTCGGTGGTGAGTGTTGTCTCTCTGATGTCATCCGTGTGGGGAGGAGGATGGATCATTGGTTTTTGAAAGAAATTCGATCCATCGTTTGGAATTCATCGGATGATGTCAGAATCGGATGCGCATTACACAAGATCGATGGCAAAGATCATCGACGATGATTAATTGGTTACTAATTCACGTGTTTTTTTTTTTGCTTGCTTTTGTTCTTCTCTCCCATTTGTCCCCATCCCGGTAATCCAATGGGCGCAAGTAACTACCACTTTTTATGTTCATACTAGCAGCACTGGGCTGCATGGCGACAAATCATCTGCTGGTGCTTTCATTTGCAGCCATCGCCATCATGATTATGCTGTCAGCGGTAGGTCCTGGCGCTAGCCAGAACATGAATCATCAACGTGTGCGCAGTTGTTCCCCGGGAATCGGGAAGAAACACAGGACTCTCGCAAGAGGGATGCTGACATGGATGACTCACACACATCCTGCCTGCGTAGCATTCAGGATGCTGCATTTTGTTTTTTGAGCACTCATACCATCTTAAGTTACAAAAACATTTGAAGAATAACATACTGCCAACAACAACAAAAAATGGTCCTTATTTGTGTAATGGATACGGTACGTCGTTCACTACCAGATTAAAAAGCATTGATTTCCTTCATCTCCTCCGGTCGGTTTCCTGCCTGTCGTCGGCACCAAGGAAGCGATGTTAAGGATCAAATGTCAGCTGATAGTTTGATAGGGCAAACCCCCGAATGGTCTGATTCGTTTTTAATTTATCCATCTCTAAGCCACCAAACAACGGTTAAGGGGGATATGTCCTGCATCCTTTCACTATAGCTCGGTTCCACTTCAGTCTGCAATTTAAGGCATTTACAATGCTTTTTGTGTCCCCCGTATAGTTCGTGTACTTCATTCGATGATTCTTCTTTGGAAAACCCGTCAAGGGATCGAGAGAGAGAGTGCGGAAGGTATAAATCCTTTTGTTACGAGATAGATGGCTGCCTGCTTGCCGTCCGTGACATGATTAAAAAAGTGCTCTAATTTGGATAATGGTTCGTTTTTTTTTTGCCACAGCAGGATATACCGCAACAAACGCAACGGGAGAATGAAGGATCTGTGGCATTTTCCCAGAGTTTTCAACAGTTTCACGGATGTTTATTACGTTCCCGTTTAATTTGATACGTCATCCGGAAGTGATTGATTAATGGGCACCACCAAGCATTACGAGTGTGTATTGTTGTGCACGTCAGCCTGGAAGGTGCACTGCACAGCGCCAGCATCCAGCGCCGTCGTGCAAGTAGTAAACAAGATGTTGCACACGCTTTGCAGCGCACTTTGGACGTTTGGACGAGCAGAAAGAAGCAAGTAAAGTCTGTACAACAAAGCAGTCAAATAACAATTTTCACATCGAAATACAACGTCCATTTCCTGCGTTTGCGTGGGTTAAAGATTTTAAACATCCCCTAGCTCTGTGTGTGTGTGTGTGCCCCCTTTGGTCTAGCTTTCCTGTCCTTGCTTTTCCGCGTTGATCCGTTGGTAAGGCGCATTTTATTGTGCACGCGTGGCAAACCGGCAACAACGCACTCACTCATTCACTCGCGGCTATGACTCACCCATTCCCAAAATAAAACCCCTTGGTGCTATAGACCCACCGAAATGGATTCAAAGCATTCGGGGATGTTGTGCTTGCCGTTTCTTCTCGGGTCAGCCGGCCTTCCTTCTTTCGGCACGGGTAACAGACCAGCATGAAGTGTCAAAAGTGGCCATATTAACAGCATTTTTATTTTACAGAAAAAGCGGTACGATCTGCTTGCTGTTAGATGGGTAGGTAGTACAATGCAACACTCTGTCGCGCTCGTTCTCACATTCCTACTTTTAGCTTCTTCCGGTCGAAACGACCATCAATGCTTGAGTCATCGATCGTGCACGGACCGCCAAATCGGTTCATTATTTGTAACCAGTCAAGTGTGCAGTAGCGCTAGAAACTAAAATTTAAAAAAAATGTAGAAGAAACAACAAAACACACCCCAAAAAACAGGCCACCAACAATTGCACTTCAATTGAGGTTCCGCTCAAGATTCTGTTCGTGTTTTTTTGTTGTGTTGTTGTTAATTTTATTTTGAATGAAGCATTGACAAAACTTGTCACTTTTCTAAACACTGGAACGGAAGCCCATCACAAACGGTTCGTTTCCGTTCTCTCTCTCTCTCTCTCTCTCTCTCTGTGTTTGCAACGTTCCAAAAAGTGACACACCGCCCCACTGTCGACGGCGTTGTTCTTCTTTTCAGCCGAATGGCCCTGACAAACAATGCTTCCGTTTGTTTGTGAAGGAGACACTACGTGCTCTTTCGGGGGTGTTGCTAGTTTTAAAAATTCTAACCACGAAATGAGCAAGCATCGACGAAAAGGAAAGGACTGCGCCACACATTTCTTATGGTGCGTTCTGTAGATCACGGTTTAACGATTGCTGCTGCTGCTGCTGCTGCTGCTGATACATGAGCTAGCCTTGTGGCGTTCCCATTTCCCTTGCGTGCGGTCGTGCGTGAAATAGCGACTTTACTTCCCCGAGCAAAGCGGAAGGAAGGTATCATGCACGAGACGCACACGCCGCGCACCCTATCGAAACCACGGCTGCCCGTGCCGGCAGCAGCATTCGGAGCTGCCAGTATGAGTCATACTTTCACCCAACGCAACAACGCACGGCCCTTCGATCGTCGATGATTTCCAAAGGGAAGGGAAAAACAACATCCTGTGACCAGCTGCTGCTTCCAGAGCGAGAGCACGAGAGAGAGAGAGGGTGTGAATGCGTTTCCGAGGGTTGCATCTAAAACGCGCTGCAACGCGAACCACATTGATCCTTTGAACATTTACAGTCACATCTCTTCAATTCCCGTCTACATCACAAAACCAAACAAACAAGGGCTTTTTGGTAGCCTCGCGGGACCTTGAGAGTAGAAAAAATGGAACTGGAATGATAACGAACTAGGAACACTTTCACCGCACCGTGTAAGGACCTGGGGTTAGTTAGGGAGCTAGTAGTCTCTTAAGAACGCCGGGATTACGGAATAAATCCGCAATAAATGGGTTGCCCCTTTTGCCAATAGATTCGGTGTGTCGGTTCGCCGTAAGGATAAGATATCGGCAAAACAATGGATTGCCTTCGTTTTGAAAGAGGGTGTAGAATGTAATCCTTTTCATTCTTTAGGGAACAAGCGAACAAGTGACTTTCATTTCGATCCTTTCTAAGGATGTAATGCTTTCTTCCGGCTTTCACTAATGGATTTCTTCGTTCTTTTCGTTTTTGCAGAGGAAGCCCGGAAAAAGGGATCGACCGTATTGCTGCACTGTCAGGCCGGCATTAGCCGCAGTGCCACGATCGCGATCGCGTACGTCATGCGCTACAAGGGCCTATCGCTGATAGAAGCGTACCAGCTGGTAAAGCTAGCCCGCCCCATCATTTCGCCCAACCTCAACTTTATGGGCCAGCTGCTCGAGCTGGAGCAGAACCTAATAGCGGACGGCAAGCTGGAACCGCCACCGCCATCACCCACGATGGCTGCCCCACCGACCAGCCAGCCACCGTTCTTTCTCATCGATAACTGCAGCAAGTACAACCCGCTGAACGAGGAGGAGATGGTGGCCACACGCCGACAGTTGCGCTGTGCGGCGGCCGCCGCAGCTACAACCCAAGACACCACCATGCTCGATGAGCGGGATACGCCGATGGATGGTGATACCGATGACGATTGCAAAAACAACAACAACAACAACCGGGACAGTGGATGCAGCGTGGCCAGTTCATCCTCGTCCGCCTCGTCCAGCTCATCCTCGTCGTCCTCGTCGGCGGGCTATCGTAGCGGATTCAATGGTGGTCGCTTCTTGCCACCACGGTTAACGTTGAAGCTGCCAACGACACCGACGTCACCACCCTCGTCTCCATCGCCCCTTTCCGCGTCCTGCTCGTCTTCCGTGTCATCGTCATCGTCGTCGTCCTGCTGTTCGTCGTCCTCGCTATCGTCCACGCCATCGCCCACACTTGCCATATCGCCGACCATGGGTGTACCGATCGGTGTTCGGAAAGCGTCCTCCTTCAGCGGACCACCCCACCGACCATCGAGTCTGGCAACGATCACGACCCATACGATAGGGGGAGCTACGAAACCGGTCGCACCGTCAACAGCAACCTGCCACTCGCATGACGATCATCGCAACGCGAACGGTTCCTGATGGGTTCGGAAAGGCAGAAAGCGTCCAAAAAAACGCAAAAGATAGGACCGGTGTTTGCCCGACGAGAACGAGATGTAAAGGTGTCGCAACACCAGCGTCACCGGTAGTCGATCGATTCTCGTCACGGCACCATGTAAATACAGCGCGAAAGTCCAGCCCGGGATTAGCTTGTACGCTTGGCTCTACAATAACAGATGCTTTAAACATAACGAGAGCTAAATAGAGGAAGATAAACAAAAACTTTGCGTGTGATAAAAACGGAACGGAACGCAATTCTGTTCCTACCTCTCTTTCTTTTCCTCTCCTGACTCTCCCTTTTCTCCCCCCTTTATCCCCGTTATATCGCGCCCAACTGCACCAAGGGAAATGCCGTGTTTGCTGCTTTAGCGTTTCCTTTCGTGTTTTGTAAATAGTATCCTTCCTCAAATTGATCCTTTTTTTTATACTATCGTTAATTTAAGTACCATTCTCCCTCCGTTACGTACGTTTGTAGTGAGGCAAAGATAAAAACGCCCCCCCTTTATATTGTGCTATAATTTTTCTTTTTTTTTAAATTGCTGTGTGATTTCGCGATTGAATTTACTTGAATGGTTCCTTCCTCACCATCACCACAGCTGTATGATTTTGGTTTTAATGCAACGATCTTTCTTAATTCCCTCCTTGTTCATTTTCTTTACATTTTCATATCGAACGATCATATCCTTTTGCATTGTAATGCCTTCACACCTTATGGAGCGGAGGTGTGTAAGCTCGTTTAAATGAACATGAACGAAACGAAAGTGGGATTTAGCTGGACAGAATGTTGCGACAACAAACGAAGCCATATCACGTGTCGTGAGTGAGTGTGTGTGTGTGACGACGGTCTGGCGGAACGCCTGTAAAACGATGCACAGGACAAAGTGGTGTCCTTCGAAGTTTTAGAGGGCGCTAGCGAATTGATAATAATGATAACACACAGCCAAGACGTCAAATAGGCGTGCTCTCATGTGCGTGCGAGCGTGCGTGTACAGGATGAGATAAAACAGAGCAAAGTAACAAGCAAAGAACCAATGAGATAGAGAGAGAGAGAGCAACTCCCCCGTGTCAGATGCATTTAACGAAGAGAGCAACAATAAAGCACACAAAGTATAAATGTTGCAAAAGTAATCATCGCACACAATATTATGCCAGGATTAAAAAATTAGGCATCGATAACTGGATGGCCCAAAACTCGACAATAGATAGCGTATGAAGCAGGTACAGTGTAGAGCAATTTATGTATGTGAGCAAAACCAACGCACGCATGCACGCACGCACGACTGTAGTTAAATGAAACTTTGTAATATAAATTGCGCGTACCTTAAATTAGACTAAACAAAAAACGATTTCAAATTATTACTGCAGCAACGACCAAGCAACAAAAGCATATAAGAATTGGTTAGGTCTAGATCGTGTGCGATCTCCCCCGTCAAAGGATCATCATCGTGTGGTGTGAGGAGTGCAGTTTTTCTAACCCCCGCTCTTTGCCGCTGTTCACTATTATTGTTTTAAGGCGTAAATGTAAAGAATCATCAAACCTCCGGATGATAAAAATCTGATCGCAAAAAACAAAAACTACGATTTGGTGAGACTGGACCCCCCACCCCACCAACGACGACTGTTCGTAGGATGTGGGCAGTTTTTTTTTTTCGCTGTCAAAGCCTATCTTTCTAACCACTTGTTTCGTGATACAAGGAAAACAGAATACAAGGGCGAGAGGGGGGTGGGACACACACACACACGATAAGATAAACTGTGTTTGAGAAGTGCTCTTGTGGACAACAATAATCGGTAGTTACGAGAGCAACAGCAGTAGAGGGAACGTTTTTGTAATAAAAGCAAAAAGGAATACATTAGCACAGCATTGCGAGAGATAGGTAGATAGATAGCTAGATATTGTCTGTGCGTGTGTGAGTGTGAGTGCGAGGACAAAAAAAAGTCGATGTACGCAAG
Organism: Anopheles maculatus; assembly: GCA_002091835.1. NCBI lineage: Eukaryota > Metazoa > Arthropoda > Insecta > Diptera > Culicidae > Anopheles > Anopheles maculatus. Next base: position 21,327 of record LULA01014948.1, on the reverse strand, counting down.
AGCACATCATGCTGAAATGTTGCAAAAAGTTGCAAAAAAAAAAAAAGAAATGATAATGTACCTACCAACCAGCACGTGTACGTGTGTGTGTGTGGTGTACAGGTAATTTGCGAATCGTTTGTTTCTTTTCTTTTTTGGCACCTTTTGCCTTCTGCCTCCCAGAGGTTGGAGGGTAATTAGGCTTAAAGTTCCGACGCATATACCTAGAAGAGAAGGAGAAGGAGAAAGCAGCAGAAGTAGAAGAAGAAAACAACCAAATGCTAGTCTTATTTGTTAAGAGTTCGAAAGGTAAGAAATGTAAAGGGCCTGGCAAACGTCGTCTGGAAATAGTGTGTAACAAACCGTGTAATTACTACTACTGCTATTACTATTTTTAATATTATTATTGATCTAATTATTACCCTTCGATCGTAAGTGAGAATTAAAACGAGATGAGGAAACAAAACAAACAAACAACAACAAAAATACACACACCTACAGCATCTACACAAATATAGTGAAAATAAATTGGAAATGCGAAATAGAAGCATGTCATTTGAGAACACAAAAAAAAAAGAAACTATAAATGTTGTTTTGCTCCGGGGATTCATTCGTTTTGGGGTATGTTTTGAGAAAACGCACGACCGTCCAGCACATTTCGTTCCAATTTACTAAACCTACGCACCTACGTTAACCTGCCGTTCCTGGTCGGTTCAATTTGGCACTTTCCACTTTTTTTCCCGTTTTGCATTGGCAATGCCCCATAATAGCCTATGGCACTTGGCTGTTGGGAAATCAAGATCATCTACAAATTTCCCCTTCAAGAACAAAAGCGATTACTAATTATTTGCTTTTTGAAAAACCAAAAGTAATGGCAATACACACCTGTACTATAGTTTTGTTTATCAGCTCATTAGTTCACTGTTTGCTCACACTTGTGCAGGGAAGTGTGAAAATTAATCTTTCACTTCAACAAGAGGCAAGTGCACAGTCAGGAACATTATACTACTTTTCATTACATTGATAAGATTTGCAACGCTTCATCACGTTCAAAATTTGATTTCAACCGGTCCGGGTTGAGGTAAATGGCAATGTGTGTGTGTATGTTTGTGTTCGAACGCCTGATAACCCGAAGCTTAGTCACCACTAGTGATGGTGCTTACCCGGCAGCACACACACACACGGTAACTTACCCGACCGTGTGTCCCAGAACAAAGCAATCGGAGTGTGTAACACAATAAGCAACCGTCGAAAGGTTGCTGTGGAAGAAGACTAAAAAACAAATATCTTCATATCTTATCAGCAATTTCAGTCCAATCGATAATGGTGGAACTGCCTCGGTCTGCCAACACCACTATATCACCACCGCGACCGCTGGCAATATCGCTCGGCCCTTGGTTAAGACATTGTTGAAGCAATGATGAGTAATTATACTACTCCGGCAGCTTATTTACTTTCAAAATCTACTAGTAATGCACTGAACAATTGCATTTGAATGGTTTTGCACAAATGCTAAGTGAAGAATCCTTGAGGCATAAATTGCCATTTTACATTTTAACACTTCACCTCTCATACACACACGTGGTGGTACTAGTTTACGTTCTTCACCACGTGTTACAATGGGAAGAAACGTTATTTATTTGACTTTAAGTTTCATATACTGCAAATCGTTGATATAATCTTAACTGGACGGTGAATACTTAATAAACGATATAAAGCAACCTATAGTCTGTGGTCGAACTTCTCGAAACTGCTCACGGTTTAGCACAATCCTCTGAAAATTCAACATCCTGGCCTTTCTGGAGGATAACCTCTCGTTAATTTGGGTGACCAAACAAGCGTTAAGGACCAGATTGTAACGACTTTTCATATCTTACGAACTCACTGTGCTCCTTTATGGGTCATGTCGAACCGGTTGCTGATTACCACCATCATATCCTTCCGGCTGTAACCACCGGCAGGATATCTAATCCGCTAGCTCGTATTTAATTCTCCTAGTCCACACACCCTGCTCAAACGTACCACCAATGATAGTCTACCGGACGAATAAGTGTGCGATATATCATGCATTTCATGTGTTGTTGAAGTCTTTTGGATTGCCGGAATTTCTGGATCCGGTAGTAGGCACGACTCGCTGTTGAAGTTGTTATCCGAATTTAAGTTTGTACCAAGATAGTTCTGATATGATATTTATTGTGCTTCCCGGTCGATCTCTACCATGAACACAGCATCCGGCAACCTTCGTTTGCATTGATCTTTGCGTTTAATCTCACTAGCCTAATTTTCCGTCCACAAATAGGAATGTACACAAATATTTATTTCCACCACTGTAAACCGACCAGTTCTGTAACCGTCACTTTTGACATTTAAATGAATTGTCACAAGGTCGTTGGAAATGAGGAAGGTTGTTGGCATCTTTGTTCAAAGTAACTTTTACACAAAACAGCGAAATCATGCAGTGCAAACATGAATAAAAATGAATCAACATTTTTATCTGTTTGAATCAAGCTCCATTCCTCCATGTAACACGATGAACACATTTCCACCAAAACAAAACAATCAAATTCTACACACCTTGTGCATTGCACGAAGCAAGATGGACCAACCGCTTCAACATTCAGTCAAAACGAATTCCAACACCAAAAATAAATCGTTTACCATTTATTTGTGCTGTGTGGAAGGCAGTTCAACGTCGATAAATCGCCGTGTTTTGCACAATCGTTCACGGAATAGTTGTGCACGGAAAGGTATTGGAAGTTTTCTAAAGAGTTTACAAAAAATTGGTCGTTAGCGCGAGAACAAATTCGTAGTAGAGCAGGAAACATTTACATGTTTCCTTATGCCGCTTCGAAAACGCATGTGCTCATCATTCGCTACCGGCAAATGTGTTGATGTCGTAATAGTCCAACCAAGAGGGCCGTGAATACATCATGTAGATGACTCTATTACATGCAACATATGCAATTGTTCGTCAATCGACGGCAATTATTTGTAATGATCAGTCAACCCCATAAGCGCCCAGTTTTCGCCTGCCTTTCCTGTCTTTGGTTTAAACTGTTATCATCATTTAATTTGCATATACCAAGTACATAAGGAGCAGAGAGTGGATCTATCGCACCAATTCATCACCCACAACGCTACTGCATCCGAAGTGTGGTGCCCCAATCTAATCTGTTCTTTTGATTATCGCACTGTATACAACCGTCGTTAGCCCACAGACCCACGACACGACCGTCCGACTGGCCCTGATCGTTGGTAGTTCGTCTCGACACAGCGCGATAAGCAGGACCAAAACGAGCGCACAGTTTTCTATACAAACAACATGGCCACACTAGCTTCCCTGTCTAAATTTTGCACATATCTAGCAAAACCCGCTACGCAAACGGTAAGCATACGAATGCTTCTAATAAAGTTGTATTTCTATTACCACATGATTCTTCCTGTTCCCTTTCCAGTGTTTCCGGGTGCCCACACGCAACTTGAACCTGTTGGAGTACCAAAGCAAGAAGCTTTTGGAGGAGAGTGGCGTAGCGATACAAAACTTTCGCATACTGGAAGGCAAAAAGGATGCTGATGTGTTGAAAGATTTCCGTACGTATATTCTATTGCAATCGGGTGCTCTGGTGAGCCGCCAATTCTAGATAACAAAATGAAACTGACGCGGTTTGTGTCGATTTTTGATTGATTACCAAGATGTAAACGAGTACGTGGTGAAAGCACAAATCTTAGCAGGCGGCCGTGGCAAAGGTCACTTCGATAATGGTTTCAAAGGTGGCGTACACATCACCAAGGAGTAAGTAAACTGACGGTTTTGTGTTTCATTCGCAATAGAAAACACATTCGTTTCACCCTTTTGCGTTTTCGCTCAACAGTCCCGCGGCAGTCATCCCGCTGGTGGAGAAAATGGTTGGCCACAAGCTCATAACGAAGCAAACACCCAAAGATGGAATTCTCGTGAAAAAAGTGATGGTGGCCGATAGTATCAACATCGTGCGCGAAACGTACCTGTCGATCGTGATGGATCGCGAACATAATGGTCCGGTACTGATCGCTTCTCCGGACGGTGGCATGGATATTGAGGCAGTGGCCGAAGAAACACCCGATCGTATCAAAACGATCCCGATCAACATCACAAGCGGAATCTCGCGGCAGCAAGCTGTCGATGTGGCCCGGTTTCTGGAATTTAAAGGCCCGCTCATCGAGAAAGCGGCCGACGAAATTACGAAACTGTACGGTTTGTTTACTAAGGTGGACGCGGTACAGATTGAAATCAATCCGCTCGCGGAGACGGACGATGGCCGGGTGATTTCGGTCGACGCAAAGCTCAACTTTGACGATAACGCTGAGTTCCGCCAGAAGGACATTTTCGCGATGGAAGTGCACGAGGATACCGATCCGAAAGAGATCGAAGCATCCAAGTACAACCTCAACTACATCGCAATGGAGGGCAATATCGGGTGTCTCGTTAATGGAGCTGGTCTGGCGATGGCTACCATGGACATTATCAAGCTGAATGGTGGCAGCCCGGCCAACTTTCTGGACGTCGGTGGTAACGTTAAGGAGGATCAGGTGCTGAAAGCATTCCAAATCCTTACCTCGGACACGAACGTGAAAGCGATTTTGGTGAACGTGTTCGGAGGCATCGTGAACTGTGCCACGATCGCCAACGGTATCGTAAGTGCGACGAAAACAATGAACCTACAGGTGCCGCTGATCGTGCGGCTCGAGGGAACAAATGTACAGGCAGCAAAGAAGATACTGGAACAGTCCGGACTGAAGATTGAGTCGGCGCACGATCTCGATGAAGCAGCCAAGAAAGCGGTCCAATCTATTTGAACGGTTCGTATGTGGAACAAACCAGTCTTCCGAATGAGGCCTCGGCGAGAGTAACGCTATAAAGGGACATCGTCGGAAATGTTCCGCTTAAAAGAGCGATTGGTGTGTGTGTGTGTGTGTGGCGGTGAGTGGTGCTTGCGGAACAAAACACAAATGTTGCATTTTTTAGTTAAAATAAAATCTTTTTTACAACATGAAAAACAAACTCAACGTATCGAAGCTCATTGCATTGGAAAAGCAGTACGTCCCGTTCCCAAGCGGCCTTACGAAAAATTAATCGAGAGCTTAGCTATGGCTGGCTATGGCTCTTTCATATGTTGAAAATCAGCTGCTACTCCGTCATGGCTACATAATTATTGGATAAAGTCCACAGGATAAAGATAAGGTATGTCCAAAGAATTCTTTTTGCCGTCGACAAATCCCTCGGCTATCAGGCATCGGCTACGAATTGTGCATATCAATGTACATCTTGTCAAGGATATTCCTCACCGTATCGGCGAAAGCTCTGATGCCAGGATCAGAGTAGAATTACGATAAAACCTCGATATAGCCTCAAGTTTGTCAGTTTCTGCTGCATGTTGCGGTCAAGAAGATTCGCAAGATCTCCAATTTCTTCAATCAGCGTTAACACGTATAGCTCGTACGCCATTTTTGGACTGGTTTGGCCAGAGCTAAACCAAATCAATTCAAACTTTAATTTTTTGTCTCTACATAAAAGAGATGATAGCAAAAATAATAGACGATAGAGTTTGGTGGATCGCTAGAGCACAAAGGGTCAGGTCATCGAATGAAAATTAGTCTACATATAATGTATGCGTTTCCGTTTCTCACGCAACAAGATAGTATGGATCGAATTTCAAACTTTGCTATTTTATTTATTTCATTTCCGTTACAAGAGTTCAACAAAACGATAACCGTATAGTACCGTAAAATATAAAGTTCAAAATGGAACCGAAACAGCAGCGGACAAATGGACGCCGCACCTTTCTTTAGTTATTATTTGCTAGCAATTCATTCTATTTCCCTTCACGTCGACTTCACTATCATACGACGCCGAAGGCACTTAAATGTATGATTCGAATTAGTTCCCTACTGATACAGCCCTGTTGTCACGAGCGAGTTTCGACTCGCTCTAAGCCTTAGTTAAATCATCTAACGTTAGCCTCAATAATCAGCAACATGTGTGTGTGTGTTCGTCTTCGAAAATCACTAGAGCCGATGGTAACGTTAAAAATGCTTTGGCCTGTCTGCCAGTGTGTACCAGTCTTGTTGCGAACGCACTTGGTGCTTGTTGCTACGTACGTTAAGAATCGATTTTTTTGGAAAAAAGATTAATGAGAATATTCATCACGATTGGAATCCTAAGACAAGCTTCTCAACCTCAACTACACCTGCTCCATGAGCAACAAAAACGTAAAAAAGAAGCTTACCGGTGGGAAACAGTATTAAACAGCCAAGCTCGTTCCCCTCCCACCTACCATCGCCGATTTCCTCCGAACCTTTCCCGTCCACCGCGACCTCCGCCTCGATCCTGCCGGGCAGCGAATGATGAGCACATGCGTTTTCGAAGCGGCATAAGTCGCCGATTTCCTCCGAACCTTTCCCGTCCACCGCGACCTCCGCCTCGATCCTGCCGGGCAGCGAACCGTGTCGCCATGTTGCGCACCTCGTCCGGCACTTCCTGGTTTGCTTCTTCCATGATTTTGATCAGTTCGGCCGCCACCGCCCAATCCGAACGTGTCATAAAGCTGAGCGAAACTCCACTCCGCCCAGCACGTCCCGTACGACCCACGCGATGTACGTACTCTTCAATGTTACGTGGAAAGTCATAGTTTACCACATGAGTTATGTCCTCTATGTCAAGCCCTCGGGAAGCTACGTCCGTGGCAATCAGTATGGTCACCGCACCACTCTTAATGTCTTCGAGCGCTTGCTCACGATCGGCCTGCTCCCGGTTGCCGTGAATCGATTGACACGAAATGCCGGACAAAATGAACTCGGACGACAGATCATCGGCACGCGTTTTTTTGCCACAGAATATGATCACCTTATCGGTTGGCAGCATGTCGCGCACAAACTCGTTAATACGATGAAACTTATCCTCTTCGTCGATCACCTCGACCAGCTGTGTGACGGTGTGCGTGGCCGCCAGATCGAGCGTACCGATGTACACCTGAATTGGATCGTGCATGTAGCTTTGTGCGAGGCGGCGCACACCATCCGGCCACGTTGCACTAGTCATCACCGTTTGTCGATCGGGGCGCACATCCAGCAGCACTTTACGAATCTGCGGCTCGAAACCCATGTCCAACATACGATCAGCTTCGTCCAGCACGAGATACGTGATACTCATTACATCCACCACGCCTTCCTGCACGAGATCATTCAAGCGACCCGGTGTGGCAATCAGTATATTTACACCACTCCTAACGACATTGATTTGTGCCCGTCGATCACCACCACCGTACAGACACACGGCCTTTATACCCCGGAACTGATATTTGGCCACCTCCTTCTCGATCTGTAACGCAAGTTCACGCGTCGGGGCCAGCACCAGCACATTCGGCCCACCACGGGAATCGCGCGGAACAGGTTGGCCTTCGATGTGGATGAATGCGGGCAGCAAAAAGGCTAGCGTTTTGCCCGTTCCTGTCTGTGCGATACCGATCAAATCTTCACCTTGCAACAGTACCGGCCAAGCTTGAGCTTGAATCGGCGAAGGTTTTGTAAAGTTCTGTTTACGCAATTCCTCCATCAAGTCGGGAAAATCTCCAAACGCTTGATGAAATTCGGACACCGGATTCGGGATAGGTTTGGACTTGCCGCTTTCATCTTTAAAGGTGCGTTCAACGACGATGTTGTTGTTAGCCTCACGAAATGCGGCCACTTCGATGGGGCTCATTTGTGCCACTTCTTCCCGCTCATTGTAGAAGGCTTTCACAAGCGGCGGACATTTTGCCCACCGTTCCTTGGCAGCAACTTCGGATGCTTTGTTTACAGATGCCCAGTCGATGATATCATCACTAGTGTCGTACGCATCGGGACGGGATGAGTGATAACTGCTACCACCACGGTTATTATGCGATCGGCGTCCTGAATCGTAAAAGTCGTTGTTTCCTCTGTCGCGACCACCACCACCCTTATAGGAGCTACTTTCGTTAGTCTTGGACCAGCCGCCTCCTCCACCGGCACTGTCGTATCGGTTGCTACGATCGTCACGACTACTACGGCGATCATTCGAAGAACCAGTGCTGAAGTCAGATCTAGGGGGCCGATCGAAGTTGCGCGTGCTTTCCGTGCTGCTGCCACCATTCATAATATCATGTATGGCTTTTTCTGCCGCTTTAACGCTTTCTGGATCGCCGGATATTGTTATCGTACCAGTACTACTACTGTTAGATCGATCGTTATCTGCAACAAAGCAAGACGGAAGTGTACCATAATGAATTCCACCAATAAAGGTCCCTTTCTTACGTCGACCCGTTTTCTTACCAATATCGATGCGTGCTTTCGTTCGGGTACGTATATCCTGAACAGTGGCACCTCGTTTTCCAATAATTCTTGGAATGATATGACTCTGTACCTCAATCTGCACGCGATTACTAGCACCGGACGATGCTTCACCTCGTGACCGTTTCTCACGACGATCGGCATCCTTTTCTTTCCGGTGTGACTTATGCGATGGTGCGGACGGTTCCGGCAGGCTCGGTTGCGGTACATAAGTTGACTGGGAAGTCTCGTCGTCCCAACACGCGTTATCGTTCCACATGATGTGGTTCTGTTCCCTTGCGTACTATTCACGGGGAGCTGCAGTCCGGAAGCTTAGCAATAGAATTCACAAGTACCTGCCGGAATGAAGTAATACAAACACAAACCGACACCGTAATCTAAACAATAGTTTATGAATACTTGTTTCCTTTGTCGGTGGGAAACCATTATACAGTAAGGCTGTGTGTTATTTTTGTCAAACTTACAATTTTTATCTCATAAAATTACCAGCGTGAAAAATTGGAGCCCCGTTTACTTTCGATTTCACTTACCGGAATTGCAAGTTTGCAGTTTTTATGCCGCGGTAATCGCAATGCGTTTTGGCACAGTGTTGAATTGGAAAGTGCATTGACATGTGATTTGACAGTTGGGCTTCTTCAAAATATAAATGTTCTACACTGTAAAGTAAATCTGCACATTTCGTTACCATTACTGAAATTAAATCTATTTTATCTGCATGACTCATATCTGAGGATGTGAAAAATTACATCAAATGGTGCATGGCCACAGCCTCTATAAGTTTCTCACTATTGCATTATCCGTATCTACACATAAACATAGACGTTGAATTACGTGCAAGGGTGCTGGCTGCACCCCTGGCTGCCCGCTCCAAATACCTTGCGCGACGAACGAAGCTGGGACGGTGTAAAAACTTTATATTTCCAGTACTCGCATACGCCTCTGAGTCATGTACTATTCGTTCCAAATCCGATGAAACCCTGTTAGCCGGACGTCCCGGCCCGTAAAGTCCTTCCAGGCCGTCCACATAGAGAGGCTAGAGTAGGCTTGGTAGATCAAATCAAATTAAGATGGAGTGATGGCGTTGATACGTCCGCCAGATCGGCCGCAAGACCGAGGATTGTGGAATGTTGCAACAGCCCAAGACCGCGAAGCGTTTTTAGCACTATATAAGTAAGTAAGGAATTATTTTACCTACACTCCAAATAAAACCATGCAAAGATCGCATTGTCTACAAAATTGGTTGGTATATTTCAGTCTCTATAGTGAATTGATCATCAGGTTAGAACTTACAGAGCTAGTAAGGCGAAGAACTACTAGAAAGATTACAACCCCATTCACCGTGATGATATGCTAAATCTGTCTTCCGTCGCATTGCGTTTGTAAATGTTCGGAATGAAAAAGGACAACACCCCGCAACCGATGAGTGAAACCCCGGAAATCCAGAACGTTAGCTCGCACTGTGAATCCAGCAAAAGACCAACAATGTTCGCACCGACAACGCTCCCCAATCTGCCAAACATTAGCGAAATGCATACAGCCATGGCACTGCAAAGAGACGAGAAATCGAAATGTTATCATACTTCACTGCTGTTTGACATGCACAGCAAAAAGAACAACGACTCTGCTTACCGCAAGTTAGTCGGGAACAAATCTACCGTGCAGGCATTTACGACGCTTATGCAGAACCCACACGTTAACAGTATCACGTAGAACCAGATAGCCAGCAGAGGCAAGTCGATGAACACGATCATTATCCCACAGATACCACAAAAGCCAAATATGAACACCAGGATGGGCAGTTTACCAACTGCATTGATAATGAGACCGATCACCGCAAATCCCAGCGCGTAAATGGTTTCCAGTACAAACGAGTGCTCGTAAGCAGAAATATCGAGCTTTTGATGGCACACTTCGGGCAGTACCGTGGCATTAAGATCAGGCACCTGCAATACACTGAGATCCATCTGCGTACTGTAGACCGCTTGGCATACGGTCGTCCGGGTTACTCCCTGATCCTCCAGTTCAGCGATCCGGTTCAAAATGTCGGGAAAGAACATGTACATCCCGTTAGATGTTAGGTAAATACCAAACTGTAGCACACAGATGATTGTGGTTCGTTTGCGGTACGTGCCCATAAACAACGGTGCGGTCTGTTGCCACATTTGTTTCAGTAAGCGAAGAACGCTCTTGCTGTTGGCCGCTTCCTCGCGACGTATTTTAGTTTGCTGTGCCTCAGTTTCCTGCAACAGAGAGCTTAGCTCCAGCTTGGGACCTTTACCACCCGTGTTCCACCGGTACATCTTGTGCACGATCTCGATCGTTTCCTGTTCGTGACCTCTAGAGAACAGAAATTTAGGACTTTCCGGGAAGTAGAGCAATGCTACGCCACACACAAGACTCGGCAAACCGCACACTACCATAAACAGTCGCCAGGGACGATAGACGATGTTGAGCAGTGGAATCGTGAATTCCCACTCCTGATTTATGACGGACCAAGCGATCAGTGGCAGAAGGATGCATCCCACTCCAAACACAAACGAAGCGCCCATAATGGCCCGCGAGCTGTTTGATTTGGCATGAAATTCTCCGAGATATGCGTAGATCGTAGCTGACGAACCGGAAATGCTGTTATCAAGGTAGAGAATTCGAACATTGCAGAAATATCGTAAAATACTCAGTCACTCAGAATACTTACAAAAATCCAGTGAAGAAGCGTGTAAGCGTAATCAACCAAAAATTAGTCGTAAAGCTGGACAAAACGGTCGAAACAAATGCGAGAAACAATGTCGGCAGTATGACTGTTCTTCTACCTCTCGTATCGGCCAGGAAGCCCCATAGGTGAGAACTGCTAATGATGCCGGCAAACGAGATTGCACTCAGCACACCCTTTTCTTTGGTGGTTAGCAGCAAGTCACACTCTGCTACCGGTAGTACATAGCTGATGCCCAGCGTTTCTAGTAGTACGGCCGCGAGAATTGTGCCAGAAATTGTGATCAAGCTCAGATTGTAAATGCCGAATTCTGTAACCGAACATGGGAAGATTGTTAGTAGTGATGTTTAAGATGAAGGTATCATTGCAATACTTACTGGTCATCAAGAGAGCATCGTCGAGCTTTACTGGACGTTGATATGTGACATCTTTTGGTTCTGAAAGAAAAAAAAAACGTATCGAATCGTTAAACCGGATTCGATAACACTTAATATAAGCGCACCATTTGCTTACCGGGAATTTTTTCAATCGTATCGTCCATGGTCAACATTCAAAGCCTAGCTAGCCGATCGTGCTTTTCCCTATCTGCGACTGGCTGACTTTCTGCCACACTTTCTTCCTGTCGAAGTTCAGCGGAATCTCATGGGCTTTGCTGATTTCATCTCTTTATATCATCGCGAGCATCGGTGGGATAGAAATTACCCACCATCGTCTCTAGTTCTCCGGCGATCGCCCCACCGTCATGAGCGTACAGTGGATAAGGCGAGCCGTAAATCTTCGCCTATGGTGGTTGCACCGGGAAACAAACCTCCACAGTCAGTACTCGCGGGAGAGCTCGTAAAACAAACTGTTACTGTTTAACCTAACAACAAGGCTCTGTCCAGACTGCCGTCAAGCGTCTTTTATCAGATCTGGGGGGGTATCAAGTTAAACAAAGATCCATAATCTGCTGGGCCCCACTGGCAGCAGCAATCACGGCTTCCGCGGGATTGTCCGTAGTGGTGTGCAACAGTGTGATCCTGGAGTGTATCTGAAATGACGACATACATATGTAGATAGACGGCTATCATTAGAATTCTGATGATCATTTCTGTTGTTTTAAGCTGCACACCGGCACAACCATGGGTTTATCATTTACGTAGATGCGTTGCCTTTTTTTTATTTTTTTTGTTTTTACTTTTGGGATACAACTATTTGTTTTACCACCTTTTTCGCGAACACCAGCAGGAAAGATAGAGGCCATGTTCTGGAAGAATGCTGCAGAAAAACATGACAATTTAGTACTGCTCCGTGGTACCTTCCTCTCAATCATACTGGTATAAACCGGTTAATTGTGGAAGCATTAGAATGTTCAAGAAGCTACCTTAAGGATCGAGATAAGAATGGTCATTCATGTGAGAGAATTATTTTCCTCTTTCTTAACACAGATACAATTAATACAAATATTTTACAAACACAATACAGATGCAATTAAGGTATCGCATGTTGGCACTGTTTCAGTGAGTTTACAAATGCTACGCATGTTAAAATTTGTTCAATTCTTGTTCTTATTTAACATCGGTCAGTTGGTTCGGCTAGGATTGGATAACCGATCATGCCGTGGGAAACAGTCACGTCGCTGCGGTTTCAACGGCCAGACAGCTCGTATACATAATCTATACAGCCGAATGCAGCATTGGAATTCAATTTTCAAGCACCATAATACAGTTCTCCAAATTGTATTCAACAACATCGATAATAACCTTGTAAGTAAATATTTGGTCTACTAACAAAATAACAAATATCAGAAAGATCGTTGACTGCATATTTAACCGTTCCAAATGGATTTAAATAATTAATTTGAAATAAAACAAGGTGTGTAGTATGTAAACCTTGGAAATGCTGGCGAAATTCGCCCGTGCTGTCGAAAAGCGAACAACTCATAATCCGTACCGTTCAATTATCCGGGAACACCATGGAACATCTCTTTTTTCGCCATTTCCGTTTCGTAGAACCGTGGAATAGGTTGTGTGTGGAGTTAAGCTGCGGTAGTTCAGGTACACCTTTTGTTTGATAAATTCTTAGTTAGTTGAAAGTTTAGCTATTGTAATACAATCGGTAAAGCTTTCTATTGAAGATAAGATACGAATTTGTGTCATGCGATTGTAGTGTATTTTGTAATATCAGCGGTAGCGGCTATTGCGATTCAATACCGTGTGGATTAGAGATTTAGACTGCGTATGCGTGTGTGTGTGTGTGTGTGTGCGTGCGCGCGTGTGTTGTACAGGGAAGGAAGCTTCGGTTGCTACTCATACATTCATGTAGCGGCGCTGCCAGCGCTGCGCGTGCGAAAGACACACACACGCTCTCTTTTTTGTGTCCACGCGCCCGGGCACCATTTTGTTTTCAGTGTGAACAGCATTTTCACAGCAATATTTGTCCGGTTTTTTTAAAGAAGCGCACGCCTTTTAACGAGTTGTGTACTTCCGTATCGCATTGTAGGGTTACAGTATGGAAATAGCATAGTTTTTGATATTTTTTATCAAATGACCTATCGTATTAAGGCGCATATTAATTAGTCTTGCTTGCTTGTTCTCTTTTCTTAACATTTCTCCCCAAAACAGTACGGAAATTTAAAGCAAACCCCCAATTCAAACATGCCAGACTGGAGAGAACGTGACGATTCGGACCGCGGCTATGGTGGCGGTGGCGGTGGAGGTGATAGCTACAGCTATGACCGGGAACGCCGGGACTACCGTAGCGACCGTGGCGGATACGATCGTAATGGCGGTGGTGGTGGTGGCGGCTACCGTTCGGGCGGTTACGGAGGCCGCCGCGATGACGATGGTGGTTACCGTGGTGGTGGCGGTGGCGGCGGCTACCGTGGAAACGGCGGCGGCGGCGGTGGTGGTGGTGGCAGCCGTGGCCCGCCAAGGATTGACCCGGCGACGGCAAAGACCGAGGTGTTTGAGGTCGAAGCCGACAAGGTTAAGTTCATTATCGGTCGCGGCGGTAACAAGATCCGTGAGATCCAGGACCGTTGCCGTGTGTCGGTGCAGATTGGTAAGCGTGTATTGTTTGCTTTAGTAGAAGATGTAACGTAGAGAAAAGAAGGATGATGTGTTGTTGTGAGAGCTCTGGCAAGCAGCAAGATGCTATAATCGGGTGGTACAACGCTCTGTCGTGTCCTGTTCAGATTGTGGTTTCCCGGGATCCGCACGCTCCGGATGCTGCGCGCGTACCAATCCAGCACACGGAACGAATCGAACCCCGTACCTACGTCACGTTTCTGTTCTCTGTCTTCCTTCCGTACCGGGAAAGGAATTGTTTCGGTTTTGTTGCGAATGCACAGAGTACTGCTTGGAACGCGAGAATGCAAATGTAGCCGGTTTTTTACATGGTCGAAAAACGAGCATCCTCTACACAGTGTGTCGCGGTAGTCGTACAGTAATCAAAAAACGAAGGAAACAGAACGATACAGTAATGGAACGAATAGTTTGTACATTGTACACCGTTTTGGCTCATCTAGTCTGCGTGGGAAACGTTGCTATATGCAGATAAATCCTGTTACGGCAAGCTGTGACGTCGTCATATGAACTTCCTCATTTTGTGTGCACGCTGAACGCTTGAAACCGGCGCTGAAACTAAAAAAAAAAGTAATACAGGCTGCAGGAGTTTGAATGTGTATAGTAGCGAAGCCCGTGAAGGCATATCCCCCTTCTTTTCGCTATCGCCCCCTTACCCACCACACCTACTCTAGTGAAATGGAATCATGGTGATGGAGCAAGAGAGATAGAGAATGAGAGTGAGAGAGAAGAAAAGATCGTCACTCTTTCATATGGGTGTGCGTGTGGTGCGTTGTTCTCTGCGCGGCGTTTGCTCAATCGATTTTATGCGATATATGCGCGCACACACTCACACACACACCCACCCATGCAGTTACCTCTTTAGTTTCTCCTTTCTGGATTTCTCTCCCCTTCCCACCCATCCACTGATATGACGTTCCCGGTCCTAATCTAATTGCATCCATCGGCGTAACTTCCTACTCCTCTTGCTCCGAACTGCCGTCCTCGGTATAAAAAAACGCGTTGTGATGGTTGGTTGTATGCGTGCGTGCGCGTGTGTGTGTTGCTACTCTTTACAAACCCGACTCTCTCTCCCCGCTTACCAACAAACTCCCAACAGACAAGGCTCGCAACGAGAATGGCGCCAATAATGTGTCGGTCATGGGCGATCAGCTGAACATAGATCGTGCACGGGACATGATCAATACCATCATTAACGATGATCGGCGGGACCGGGAGGACGACCGGCGGCGTGACGGTGTTTCCATGGCCTTCTAAGGTGCATCTCGGGAACGATGTTTCAACGATGTCCACTAATGGCGGTGATGGCGGTGGCGGCAGCGACAGTGATCAGCAGCAGCCTACGTACGGTGCGCTGTGGAAGAAAGTAAAGAAGGAAAGAGCGAGAGTATGCAAAGAAAAGGAGTGAGCTGCAGTTCGTAAACATATACAAACAAATACAAGAAAAAAAAACAGATCAACGTATGGAAGAAGAAAAAGAAACGAAACCAGTCAAATACTACTGCACCGCGAAATAACAAATCGCGCGATAATTTGCAAGAGAGAACGAATTCAATCAATAATCCCGGCGCAACGCATAACAGAGAGTTCCCCGGCGCAATATGCAAGATAAAGTACAAGATTTTCTTCTATTACAGCAAAACAAAAGGTGTGAAACGTTTTGATTTCTACTACTACTCATGACGGGAGAACTATTTAAGTAAGATCAAAGCAACCAACGCAAACCTAAAACAGTAAGCAAATCGTGTGAAGGGCGAACGAGCGTTAATCGTTACTACTAGTGCGAAACATAACAGCGAAGAAGATTCCAATGTATGGCGAAAGAGACAGACAGTATGTGCAAGCAGAGGAAAAAAAAGATCGCAAAACAAAAAGAATCCATCCCTCTCTCTCTCTGTCTCTCCCCGATAGTAGCGTTTTTAGTAGTGTACGGACAGGAGAGATCTCACTCGTGCGAGATGTAGTAGCGAAAAGAAAAGCGGAAGTTCCATTGCATTTCTATTGGTGTCCGATAGCAAACAGAGAATAACACAGGTAGCCAGACGATGCATGTACACGTGTATGTGTCCGTGCGTGCGTGCGTGTGTGTTGCATGTGCATTTGATTAGAAGGAACACTAGATAAGCTTCATACACGCACACGCCAACACTCACAGTAAAAAAGCAAAGGAAAGAGAGAGAGAGAGAGTAAGTGTAGTATATGCGCGTCTCGTTGTCGTAGCATGCTGCGATGATGGACACGATCAGGATAAAGCTGATTGTACAGTTTATCGCTACGTATTTACTTGGCTTTTAACCTATCGGACGCGCTCCTCTCGAATCGTGTGTCGTATCCTTTATCGTGTACATTTGACGAGACTGATTCCATTTGTTTTTTTTTTTATAATTTAATATTGTGCTAATCAATCGACCGCGTATAGGCGAGCGCCTCTTTTCCTTTTTGTGATTTTTTTTTGTTTGTTCCCCGGAGGCCTCCACAAAATAGTAAGGGCGTGTTGATATTCCTTCAACATACAGAGTTTTCCATTCGTTCCTCTCTGATTAATTATTACGTACGTATATGCCGTGAAATATGGATTTTTAAAGCTATAACTTGAAGGGAAGGATGCGCGAAACAACTCAGAACGACGCGAAGGCAAAGATTTAAATGGGTTTAGCTTTTATCATCGTGTACCGTAAACCCCGGACTCAGCGGAGGTAATAATAGGCATTGTGACAAAAAGGCATATAGCAGCGGGGAGGGGGGGATGTGAAACGGGAAAAAATACTTTTACTACTAACACAATCGAAGCGGAAAATTGTACTATCCGGACCAAACTCGGCGGAAACGTAAGAGGTAGAGAACAAGCAGCAGAAAAACACACACACAACAGTATGCGTATTATGGTATGATGGCAGGTAACAATTTACGGCTCTCCACTCAGCAAACGGCGAAGCATATTAAACAAGATTATCGAGAAGCAAGAAGGAAGCATGTGAAACATACGCAGAAAAAATATATAAACCGTGTGAAATGACAACATTAGTTTTGCTAATTTTCTATCCCGGTTAGATGGTGTATCCGAAAAAAGGCTTTGACACAGCTGATTGAGCTGTCCAGTATGTTAAAAGGTAATGATGCACATTTGATAACTGATAGCAGGGGTGCGAATGTAACTACTTCAAGATTCAAGATGGTCCCTGAGCAGAGGTATGCAACTTGCTGCGAAGTTCTTTGAAATTTATTTTAAGTAAAAATCACTTGCTGTGCACCGCAGTCGCTCGATCAGATCATCTCCAAGGCGGCGTACAAAAAACACACTTCAAGTTAACAGAATATAGCCGTCTGACATGTTCGAAACACGCCAGAAATTGGGATATGAAGACAGACAGTTGATTACAGCTTTGTAAGAAGGGTCAAAGAGTGTGAGTTCTTTGGTTACGCGGTTCCCATTGGGCCAGAATATGGGCTCCACCAATGAATGCCATCGCGGTAATCATTGTTCCCATGTCCAAACGAAGTAAAGGCTTTTGACTCAACAATTTTCTCTCGATAAGAACATTCCAAACCCTCATTTACAATCACCCCTTGTTTACCCCTAAATCAATGTAAGCGCTGCATCCGCTAAAGAGCCATTTTAATCCTCCCCTTTTTCTTAAAAGTATGGAAAGCGTTCTGATTTTCTTCCCTATGCAAACATAACCTAACATGTATCAATGCAGACGAACTCATGCTTACCAAATCACTTCTTTGCCCCGTAAAATAACAATGCTGTCTGAGCGTAAAATCAGCCAAAATTAGAAAACAAAACATCATCAAAAATTCAACCAAAAGTCACATCAACATTTTTCTCCAGATTCTCGACTTACGAAAATGTCGCTCAGTCTGTACCAACCTGGTACAACCCATCCAATAATGGCTGCTCCAAAAACTTTTGTACGAAATCGAAGATGTGTGTTCGATTTGAGAATTGAACCACTGGGGCCTTTGCCTCTTGTCTCCTAGAAGCGTTCCTCTGCAAAATAGAACAGCTCGCTCCCTGTCTAGTGTATTAGTTAAACGTCAGATAAGACTTAATCCATCTGACACACGAACAATTATCCAACATCATTGAACTCTCCAGACTTGCATCTTTTGGAACTATACTTCTACTTAGAGCAGAATAGGACATCATTAAGATAAAAAAAAAACGCGCAGGATCATACAGTACCGTATCCTGGTACACCTCCACCGAGCTAGTAAGCACCAAGTCCCATCCATCTCATATCTAACTACAGATTTATCGAATGAGCAAAAGACGAATGTCATCAACTCTTATAAATCTAAACGTTTACAAAAAGACCGAAAAATTAGAAGAGCACACGCTCTTAAACCTAAGAATAATATTTATTGAACATCATTTCTGACAATTCAGCTATTGTCGCGCACTCTTCATATGATTATTCACTCAAGCGTTTATAAGAACCGCAAAAAATGTGCAAGCTCTAATGAGTTATGTTTTTTTGAAAAAAGGAAAAATCAAAACAAGAAAAAAAAGGACATCAATTATGTACAATGATCCTCAAAGACGGATGGAACCTCCTTGGAACTCTCTCGCTTACACACGATGGCTCTTCTTCTTGTCACGCAAATGGGCCGTCTTTTCGAGCAGCTGTTGGCGCTTAAAGTTCAACACAGACTGGGCAGTCGTGGTCGAATCCACACGATGGGGTTTTTCAGCATTCGGTCCAGGGCGCAGCTTCTTGAGCGTGAAGTCTCCTTTGCCCTGGGTCTTAAGCTGGATGTAACCGGATTCAGCGGTGGTGCTGGAATTTGGCTTCGATGTTTGCGCCTTCTTCTTCGTTTCGCTGTCGTCGCTACCATTGATCGCAGATTCTAGAAACACGCCCGAACTGGTCCATACCGGCAGCGGTAGGCTGGCGTTCGGTACGGTTGCAACAACTTCTCCAAACTTGGAAGTTTTACGGCCCCCGTCCTTGGTGGACTTTTTAGACCAGGCGGCCATATCCCGCAGCTCATCCTGGCCGGTGGGTAGCAGTGAGGAAACTCTAAAGCCAAGCTGTTTGGCCGGCGTTGCCTGACGCTCGTCGAAACCAAAGTTGCGCTTCATGCGTAGTTTATCTGGTGTTACGCTTTCCTCGAAGAAGCCACCACTTTCGATGCGCTGCAGGACACGCAGCTTCGTGTGTTTCGCTGGACGAGGCGTTGACACGACAGAGCTGCTGTCCGCTTGCTGCTCACGTTTACGCTTCTTTGCCGGAACAACTGCTGCTTCTGGCACGCCGGAATTCGTTTGAGACGCAAGTTTTTTGTTGGTCTTTTTAGCGGTGCTGACCGTCTCACCTTCGGCATGCCGCAGCTCATCCATGGCACTTGTTGCCAGCTTTTCCTCTGCAGCAACAGCCTGTTTGATCTTTTTGCTCTTTTTCTGCTTTGGAACCGTACCAGCGTCAGCTTCATTCAACGTCAACTCCGTCGCCTGCTCCTTTATTTTCTTTTCCTTCGGTTTTTCCACCTTCACGGTTGGTTCTGCTGATTCCGCTATTACTTCAACGATTTCGTTCCGCAGTTCGGATTCACCGTTCGAGATTTTCGTTGCCGTCGCTAGCTTCTTTTTCTGTTTTTTCGACAGTTTGGCAACATCTTTCGGTAAACCATCGGCAGCAGACTGATGAGAACGCATGGTATCGCTTGCATTGCCGGTTACAGCCAATTCTTCTTTCGGTTGGCCGGACACAGTTTGTTTCTTCTTAGCATTGGGGCTTTCGGTTGGTGTCTTCTCATCAGAATGCACAGTTTTTTTTGTTTTAGTTTCCAGTTCCGTTGTTTTAAGCGCTTGCTTCTTTCCAACAGACGATTCGTTGGACTTGCTTTGCACTCCGTCCTCCGCAGCAACAGCGGGAAGTGGCAACTCAATTTCATTGGTTGGATTTTGGTGAAATACAGCGAATGCCGAAAGGGCTACCCGTACGGCTGGCTCCTTGTCCTGCTTCTTTGTTTTTTTGTTTCTCTTCATTTTCTCCAGCTTAGCTCCGATGCCACTAGCTGCCACTGGTGGCACTTTGTCCGCCTCGTTGTGTCCATTTTCCTTATCCTGCTGTTTCTTCTTCTCCAGTAGACGTTCCTTTTTGCGCTGTTTGCGACGTTCGATCACTTCCAGCTTGCGCCGCAATGCTTGTTCCATGCGTTCCTTCTTTGTTTCAGCTAGTTCCTCTAGCAAATAGTTAACCTTTTTAGGTTTTCTCTTTTTCTTTTTTTTCAACGAATCCTCGCCCTGCCCCCCAGTGGAATCGTTGGTGGTCGTAGCGTTGGTGCTGTTTGGATCATCTTTATCGGTTGCTGAAGCATTGGCGGCAGCGGCTTTAGCTGCTTCCAGTTCCTGCTGCTTTTCCAACTCTCGCTGTTTCTTCTTCTCGTCCTGTAACGTGTAAATGGCATCAACAATGGATTAATTATCGGTTTTCAAAAACAGCACAGGCATCGTCCATTTATCACGTGATGCAAAAATAACATTTTCTTCTACTATGGCATATTCATGTGTAGGTAATGCGCTTCTGCGATGACTAAGGACTTGGCGCACTTATTTGCTATTTCGATTTTTTATCCGCCGGAATATATCGATAGAATTTGGTACACGAATAGAACTCTAGATATCTGGTTTATAAAGTTAAAGGCACAATTGTACACAATGTAGCGCAAATATTCCAATAAGGTTATTGTCTTTTCAAATCATTAGTGCCGGCTGAACCTCGTTAATTTAATCAGTGAATTGTATGTTCCGCATTTTTTTTTTCGTTTATGTTTTGAATTATGAATTATTTATAAAGTTTATCTTAAAAAACACAATATTTTCTACATACCATAGTGAAAGTGTTTGCTTTTCAACACCAAATTGCACACCCCATCCTAATCCCATCCCATCCCCACAAAGAAAATAATACAAATATTAACAAACTTACCTTCTTTTTGCGCAATACGGATGCTAGCTGCTTTTTACGCTCCTTGTCCTCGCGGACAAACTCATTACAGCGGACCAATATGTTCGCCAGATCATAATCTTCCAGCGCTTTCGCTTTGGGTTTTGGCACTTTGGTGGTGCGTTGTTTCACATCGGACTGCACCACTTCCTGCACTGAATCATCGTCATCATCGCCATCTTCTTCCGTCGTTTCCCCATCCGGCTGCGCTTCAGCTTCTTCCCCATTGGCAACATTCTCTTCTTCCGGTACTTCGTCCACTTCCATCGGT
>KZ063786.1:18654-38740 GCA_002091835.1 Anopheles maculatus | reverse complement strand
TGTTAGAACAAAAAAAAAAAAAAAAAAAGTACGTTAGTGTTTGTGACACGATCGCAATCGTTACGGTGCGGTACATGTTACACACACACACACACAAACACACACCAACATAGTACAGCACAAACAAGGTACTCGTCAAACAGTCCTTACGCCTTGAATTCCTCGGCCGCATTATCGATTGTAACATTTCCATACAAATAATGCGATTCTTCATGCAATCATACTTGTCAACCGAACACGGAGCAACAAAATGGGTTGAAAAATGAGAACGCAATTTCATTAAATCATGCTCCCGGCGGCAACCAAACCATCCCGCCATCCCGCCGATACGTCTCAATCACACGACAAAATTGCATCTCTTCGAAGAAGCACAAATCATATTCCAGCCCGGTGGTATAGACACTCACACACAGTACACAGGAAAAGGCGCAAGTCTCCCGCCAGCCGACATTCAAGGTGTTATGCAAATGAAATTGATGCCGACTCGCAAAAAAACGGAATCAAACCGTACACAGAGAGCGCCGGCGTCGGGTTCTGCGATGATACACTTCCGACAAGCGACCGGATCTCTGGGAAACCTGCGAAAGCTGCCAGCAAATGCCACGTTTGCCGTGTACCGTGCTGTCGGAAGCGTGGTCTGCCATGGATCTTCCCGAAGCAGGTGTAAATACATTCCTCAACATCGCCGAGCGCCGTCCGGCGCAGTACGGGCAACAGTTGGGTACAGGAGTTTTTGGGATCTCGTGTGTGTGTGTGTGCGGCACGAATTCGACAACCGATATCACTCGTCACTGTCAAAGTTATATTCGGGCAAACAGCAATCCCATCATAATTTCATCGCCGCTCGAAGCTCCGAACGCAGGCCCCCGGATTCCGCCGTGTATATGCAAAGCAGTTATCACGTTTCGAGGTCGGGCCCAGGAAAAACAATGGAACGCAATTTCCACACCTTCCACATCATCGGTTACGTTCGGTGCTTGGTTGGTTGGCGGTGGCCAACACAGGGAACGCCCACGGTACGCAGTAGCAAAACGGGAGACGCGAGGATGAAATATGGAAAGAACTTGGAAGGCGCTTTTCCTTTTGGGCACAAGACGGCCATAATTTATCCCCTTCAATTTGGCCGCCCGCCGGATCGGTGATCCAGCGGATGGGGTAGCGCACCAATGGCGATGGTGGTGATGATGTATGGTTCGGTTCTTCGTACACCGGAACACCGGAGTTCTCGTGTTGGGCCGATGAGCGAAAAGTATGCCGGAATAGTTTTGATGTGCCAGCATCGTGAAGGTTGGGAACGGTGCGCGTACGCCCGTTCGCAACATTTCTGTTCGGACGGAGCGCTATCTACCTCTTGACATTAACCTTGCCCATTCATGAGAGCTTCATGAGCATCATCATCATCAGCATCGTTCTCAGGGGCGTCAGCGGTTGCGTCGCGACCATCACGAGTGAAAAATTATCCTTCCCGGCGAATCGTTATACTGGCTGATGAAAAAGGTGAAACACTACAACAACACGCACACACACACACGCACACCAACACACAAGACAAAACAAAACACCAGCGAACGGGCGAAAGACGTTTGAAGGACCTTGAAGTTGTTCCAAGTTCTTCGTCTTCGCCGCAAGCTCTTCGTACGCCCTTCCGCCTGTACCGGCCGCCTTCTCGCACCATCCAATTGTTTGCGCACCTGCGTTCGGCACGGGCCTGGGAAATGAAAACCCCCGCCGAGCCCGAGTATCTTTTCCAGCCCGGCCGACTCGCACCGAGCCGCTGGAACCCCACGGGGAGGGACGGTCTCTGAGTGCTAACGAATTTGCGGTAGACCACCTTTAACCTTTATTTATTTAGCACCTTGCCGGCGGCTGAGCTAGAAAATAGGGAAAACCCCCGCCTGCCCTCGGTTTCAGTTCGTGCTCGTTGTTTCCTTGGTAAGCGTTCGCTCGGGCGTCACCTGGGTACGCTGGCCGCCGCGCTACAACAACGGCCCAGCTCAGTCAGCCGTGCTCAGGTCGGTTCACTTTTGGATCGAATTGGTTATGACGGGTTTCGTGCGAGAGTGGGGGAAATATTTCCACCACACCATGTTCCTTCGTGTCCCTCGGTCCCCCCCAGCTCTAAAGCAAAACCGGAAGGCATGCATGTGGGGGTCGGTTGTTTGGGGCAGGCAGCTGCAGAGCGATGGAAAATAGGCGAATTATTATTAAAATATGCACAACACATTTTTCATTCTGTCAAATCGGAAAAGACAAAAAAACCGAGAGGTGGGGACGTCTCCTATTCGGGTGGGTGGAGGGCGAAACCGTGCGCACCATGATAAGCTCAATCGAGTCGGTGCTTGCAGCGACGTTGGTGCGTTGGTTGCTGTATGCGCATAAGCTGAGAAGAAATTAGAAATGACAGACGGCGAGTGACGAGGAGACCGCAGAGCAGGAAGAAGGAAGAAAAAAGGAAGAAAAAAGAAAGAAAAAGGACGTCAAACGACCGCCCTCTATAATGTCTTCGATGGGTGCAAAAACGCACGCCACCCGACCAAACACAACAGCAACTTGTTTCCGAAGGACTTCTTATCTTGCCCTGCTAGAATCTTCACCTTTCGCACACCTTTCGTGTGTTTCTTTTTGTTGTTGTTGGGTGGGCTGAGCGAGTGGGTGGACATTTGGTGAAAATTGTTCAGTATAAAGCCACTCGCAAGACCCCGGGAAGGAAGCTCCGGATACTCCGGAGAGAGTTGCGCTGCGTTGGTGTCGGTGATTACGGCTGATGATGCCACTTTCGGCTGCAGCGCTCTCATCTGATGATGGTTGTTCCGAAACAAAAAACAGCATAATCATTATAATCATTACACCTCTTTGCTCAGTCTTGAGGAAATTGGATGTGCGATATTCCGCCGAGACTTCCCACCGACCGGCCGCGCAGGGAAATTAGATAGGGGAAATTGTTTTCCCATCGGGTTTGGCTTTTGTCGGCATAAACACACACACTTCGCAGGATGATCCATCTTGCTTCCAGTGGGCTAGAAATAGCTGTCGATTCGAATGCTTCTGCTTCGGAGCAAAAAAGCTGACGTTCCATGTGATTCGCTTCGTGATAAAGGGGTTGTTAATTCAGGTGGACCCGGTTATTGGATCATGCTGACAAAACCACCGGCACCAGCTGTCACTTTCCATTCGTAAACTTTGTGTTGACAATTTTCCTAGCCTAGCCATTGCGAAGGTTCATTCGGTGGAGAATGTGAATGCGGCCGTAGTGGGACAAGTGTTAGACTTAAACCACCTGAAGATTTTCATCCGATTCACAATTTCGACCGGTGATGAAAGATTAGATTAGTTTGATACGTTGACGGTTGATCCGTCGGGTTAGGAAAAGTCAGACACCGTGACTTTGTGCGTGGCGTAGCGTTGTGTGATTCTATCTGGTGGTAGAGGACTTTTAGCAGCAAACATTCTCGATTACCGAAACAACACTTATGCCTTAGATTTCTTACGACGGGCCTCGTACGGGAAGGTTTTCCTATTAAAAGTTGAAATGCAATCAGTGCAAATGGGTTGCGTTAGTGTGTTCCCAGTATTGTTAGATTCTGCAAGATAAATCAAGCTTGTGATGTAACTATTCACCCTTGATGATTGGAAGCGGTTGGAATGTGTACAATGAAATTAAATCAGAATGCATTACAGCAATGAATGTCACAAGTGTAATGAGGAGGGTGATTCTCTATAGAAGAGCACAATAATTGCTAAGCCTTTTTTCTCGGGTTGTGAACTGGATTGTAGCGTTCAATGGTGCAACATTCCAAGAAGTTTACTGAATTGCACCGACTACAGGAGAGAGTTGCGCTGCGTTGGTGTCGGTGATTACGGCTGATGATGCCACTTTCGGCTGCAGCGCTCTCATCTGATGATGGTTGTTCCGAAACAAAAAACAGCATAATCATTATAATCATTACACCTCTTTGCTCAGTCTTGAGGAAATTGGATGTGCGATATTCCGCCGAGACTTCCCACCGACCGGCCGCGCAGGGAAATTAGATAGGGGAAATTGTTTTCCCATCGGGTTTGGCTTTTGTCGGCATAAACACACACACTTCGCAGGATGATCCATCTTGCTTCCAGTGGGCTAGAAATAGCTGTCGATTCGAATGCTTCTGCTTCGGAGCAAAAAAGCTGACGTTCCATGTGATTCGCTTCGTGATAAAGGGGTTGTTAATTCAGGTGGACCCGGTTATTGGATCATGCTGACAAAACCACCGGCACCAGCTGTCACTTTCCATTCGTAAACTTTGTGTTGACAATTTTCCTAGCCTAGCCATTGCGAAGGTTCATTCGGTGGAGAATGTGAATGCGGCCGTAGTGGGACAAGTGTTAGACTTAAACCACCTGAAGATTTTCATCCGATTCACAATTTCGACCGGTGATGAAAGATTAGATTAGTTTGATACGTTGACGGTTGATCCGTCGGGTTAGGAAAAGTCAGACACCGTGACTTTGTGCGTGGCGTAGCGTTGTGTGATTCTATCTGGTGGTAGAGGACTTTTAGCAGCAAACATTCTCGATTACCGAAACAACACTTATGCCTTAGATTTCTTACGACGGGCCTCGTACGGGAAGGTTTTCCTATTAAAAGTTGAAATGCAATCAGTGCAAATGGGTTGCGTTAGTGTGTTCCCAGTATTGTTAGATTCTGCAAGATAAATCAAGCTTGTGATGTAACTATTCACCCTTGATGATTGGAAGCGGTTGGAATGTGTACAATGAAATTAAATCAGAATGCATTACAGCAATGAATGTCACAAGTGTAATGAGGAGGGTGATTCTCTATAGAAGAGCACAATAATTGCTAAGCCTTTTTTCTCGGGTTGTGAACTGGATTGTAGCGTTCAATGGTGCAACATTCCAAGAAGTTTACTGAATTGCACCGACTACAAGACAGCACAATAAATTAACAAGTATTAAAAGATATCGTTTTCCATTCGTTTTGTCTTCCTGCATGCGAGACAACTTCCCACAGCCAACAGTGCTCTGCCGTATCGGAAAAAGGAAATACATGCTGTGCTTTTCCATCTCCGGTTTACTACGAACCTGAGAAAAGATGTCCCAGCAGCGTAATAAAAAAAACAACATCCAGTATCAAGGAATCCTACCAACCTGTCGCCCGAAGCAAACCGAACAATGTGAACAAAAAGTGTCCTTGGCATTGCGTATCGGAATGTCATCCCTCCCACGAGGGATGACTGCTGCAGCACCAGATACCACGGGAATGGCAACATTTTGCAGCCCAAGCACAAAGGCACAGACTTACAACAATTCCGCCCGAAGCGTCGAATGTTATGGACGAAGCAAATGAAAAGCTCTTGTCGGAACTTATCCGGATAACGCACCACGGTCGCGAGGACAGCCGGTCCCGCCAGCTATGCAAAGTCATGCTGAGATGTCGATGATCTGGCAAGATGTGTCCGAACCTCGGTTTCAAACTGTTGCGGTACTGTGCTAAGCTTAACGTGGGCTAGTAAAGAGAATCCGTTCACCGACTATCAGCACAACGATTCAGTCAGTACTTTCCACGAAAAAGCCCCCACTCCCCCCTTCCCGTGTTCTCGGTTCTTCAGCGCGCAGTGTGTCGTTACGGTGCGTCCAGACAGCAAGAAAACAGCGCTGGCAATTAGCCAGACGTGTAACCAGAACGTGCAAAATGAACGTCTTCTAATTACGGGAACTACTACGTGCCGACTGCTTACGGCACTCCTCGCTAGAATGTGTTTAAGCAGCGCTTCGTCCTAGCCGTAGCATATGCCAATTTGCAATCCAAACTCTTTCCAACCATTTTCTACTGGATGGTTTTGCAAAACAAACAAGCTGTTTCAAGTGTGCGAGTGTGTGTTTTACTTATGCTTGTGAGAGCTTTTCCAGTGAAACGTTTAACATTCGCAGAGAAATGTTTCGCGACAGATGGATAATGATGGAAGTTGGTGGAATCATATCGAGTTTCTGGTTTCTGCTAATAAAGGTAAAACTGTCGTGACATTAAGTTTAAAAGAGCTTATCATTAGATAGCGGTAGAGATATGCCAAATAACAAACTTCTTTATTTAATCTACCATAAAGCAGCAGATATTTATTGAAATTTGCTAAGCCAAGGGACACAGAAAAAAAGATACTTCCACACCCAAATCATGCTATCAAGCAAACCTTTTTAAGCCTTCCTTCAGGCTACTGATTAAGGTTTTGTCGTGATCTGCGGGACGTGGATTTTAGTGTAGGGCTTTTACTGTCTTTCCACCAGGTGAACAATTCCACCCAACCCGGTCAGCGTCATACCAAAGCTTTGGGAAAGGTTGCTGTTCAAATAGAACACGGTACACAAAACATACTAAAACACAACAAAAAAGACCGAGCGAATAAGACGCACAAGAAAGCGTCGCTACGGAAAAAAGCCACACAAATGGATAGTAAGGAATGCGCAAAGGGCGCAAAAAAAAGCAGATATTAATTTATTACAGCAAAGGCCAGCGAAGCATAAATCTCTCTAGCCGTTGGCACTTTTTCAAATTGTGCACAGAAGATTTTGTTTACAAGCGTTGTCTGCTATAAATTGTTCCCGGCTGTCAAAAGGGCTGACCATTTTATGAGCGTACGCACATATTCACATTTTCACCGGTTTCGCCCTGAGATAGGCATGCTAGAATCAAGGTGTAAACTGTATTAGAAAATTGAACAATAAAAAATTAAAAATTGTTTGCCTTGATGGTTATGGACAGGAATCAGTTTTATCAATAAATGTTGAACTGTCACTTAGTTTTATTTGGTTTTAAGTAACGGAAACATTAATAAAAATTGTTTCTCTTTTTACCATAATATCTTAGCATAATCATTAGAGGCATACTCTAATATTTTCTAAAATTATGAGAATCATTAATTATATTAATCGAAACAATCTACAGATGCAGGAGTATGACAAGGCAGTGTTCCTTATTCTTTGATTATCACCATTACCGGAATTGTTATTTGGAGATTTAATATATGTGTGCTGAAAATAATTTAAAAATAAAAGAAAATACTTTAGAGATATTCCGACTAGTGCAAGCCATGGAAATTTTAAATTACGGCATGAAAGATATGATTTTTTTTATGCCAAATTCATTAGTATTACATGAATTCGGCTTCATTGAAAAACAGTTCAAAAGATACAAATGTAACGTGGAAGAACATGTTTAAGATAACTGAGCAAATTTATGAATAAAAGTGCAAAAATATATATTTAATTAAGGAACCTAAATATTAAAACAAAACTTACGGCCTCAACAATTGTTGCGTCCTGCAACAAAGGCTGCGTCCTGCAGCTGTTTCTTTCGATATGTCTCACGAACAGCTTCTTTTAACATTAACGACATTTATTTTCACATAAAATCTTTACAAACATTGGCTTGTTTTGTTAGATTGGTATCTTTGGTTCTTTTTTATATCGCGTCGTGTTAGTTGGAGCGTTAAAAAAACTCCTGCTCGCTCTGCTGGTTCGTATCGAAAAGCGAGCCTTCCTCTCTATTCCTTTTTTTACGCTTTTTATGGAACTAACACTTTTACACAAGATTAAGGTACCTAGCGACGACTACCGCTTGAACCGTTTTTAACAACAATAGAAAAAAAATTAATTAATTACTTCGATCTGGTATTATTGATGGTATTAAGATGGAAAAACTGGCTTAATATGGTTTGGAGGCGATTGATAAAAATAAATTACACAAAAACAATATCATCGCAATTTAAATAAAGACAAAGACAGAGAATGAATAAATAATATTCGTTCCAATAACCATGAACGGCAAACCATTAAATATAAAGAAAAGCTTCAAATTCTTTTTTTTTTGCCCTAGTGAAGAAGAAATTTTTTTCAAAACTTATTTAAAAATATCTATTTATTTATTTATTTTAAATTCCTTTATGACGGCAAGGTGCGCATTTTAATTAATTAAAAATATGTATAAGATCTAATATCTCTTCTCTAATAAGATCTAATATCTTACATCTAATACATAACATCAGTTTGTTTTAACTTTTCATATTGACAAGTTCACTTTACTAGTTCAACTAAGAACACATAAATTAAAATTGAAATTTCTAATTACATATTATCGTAATGTATTGGTTAACTGTTACTTATAACTACATCTAACCTAACAAAACCTTACAATAAAAAAAATCTAATTTAATAATAATTCCAAATGTTTAAATACTACGTATTTACTGTTCGGCGTTCCGAGAGAGAAGACGCTATATTATAACGCTAGTGATGTAATACAGATTATACGATATAATTATGGGTACAAAAGTATGTAATACAATTAAGAATGGAATTAATACATTTTAAAATATCCCACACATCTTCAAACGTCTTAAATAAATTTTCATCACATTGTCGGACTCGAAAAGCCCAATAAGGCTATTTATTTAAAGAGAAAGTACTTTATTTACACAGCGTTGTAATGACCTCCCCTTCCAATGTGTTTACACCGAATGGGTTAAGTTGAAGCATTAGTTTTAAACAATAAAATCAAACTGCATTAAACCGGGATGACCCTTGAAGCGTATTTTCACACATCAACGCCATGTTTATCGCCATGTATGTCGTATGGAAGCGTTTTACACGCAAAAGAATAGACCGTACGCTCATCGGCCCTACCCATCGTCCATGTTGTCATCTTATCTAGGCTAGTAAACGATGTTTTAAGGGCGATAACTGGTTAAAAAAATTAACTCACACCCACCTCTCTCCTTCCACCCCATCCTCTCCCTGCCCCAGTTACAAGCTTTTGAGTGAAACTATCGCTGGCGGAAGAAAAGCCGAAACCGAATCACCGAAAACTTTATTGCCTAATTAGATTTGAAGAGGGTCGTAAACTTACAATTTGATAAATGGGGTAGCGCATGAAGTTCGGCCCAGAAACGCGCGCTAAAACACTCGTTTTGTTTGTGCGCTGGTGCGGCTACATGTCCCGGGACATGTTGAGCGACGCCATGCTCGCTGGCCATTTGTCAGCAGTGAGGTAAAAGGCGTGGACAGCGAATGGTTTCCGCACGTAAGCATTGCCCCATTCGAGATGGGTAGCGTGCGGTGGATAAAGTTTCGATTAACCAAAAACCCTTTCCCGACCGAAAAAACCAAACACACACACACAAACATATAAAAACTGTACCAACACTACGATGAGGAAAAGACCTGCGCCTGAGAGAAGGGAAAGCGCCTGAGAAGAAGGGCTACCGTTTTGCTACTAGTTAAGTTGTCATTAAACGGCTTTATGTGTATGTGATCTAGCGGTGTAGTACATGAAACTCTTTTGCCAAACCGGTGGTTAACCTTCACCATTCAAACAACTCGGGCGTAGGTGCCAAAAACTAGCATGTGCTGACGTCGACCTGGGGAGCCAACCTGTGATAGAGCTCCACAGGGTTCACACAGGCGCAAAAGTGAGTGGAGAAAATTAGGCTACCCCCGTTTTAGCACCGCAGCATCCTCCCCAGGTCTCCCCGGGAACGATGGCGGTGGTCCTTTTACACTTAAACGACTTTATAACTTTCAATGGGCCCAAGGATCGTCGATGGTGTTGGTGGAGAAGAAACAGAGCAGGGGTAAACCCAATGCTTGTAATACACCCTCGGTTACCGCAGCATGTTGGTACTGTTTTTCGGTCGTAAATAAACAACATCTGCCTCCGCCAGTATCCAACACCGGAACATAAACCGGCCCCGGGTTGATCGCACGCAGGAAATGCTATCTTCAATCCCATTAGAAGACACTCGGCAGCGATTCGGCAGTGATCAAAGACGCGCGCTGAGTGCCGTGCCGTTTGTAAATCATGGCAAAAGTTTGAACTGTTTTGTTTAAAAACCTATGTGTGTGTGTGTGTCTCGCACTCTTGAGAAACGTGTGCCCCATGCGGCATCTGCTTGCACCCTTGCGCGTGGTTTGGTTTGCTTAAGCTGCTATCAATAATAATTATTAGTGCTTGAAATTCGGCATAAAATTATTTGATCATTCCGGGCAGCAATAACGTCCCCATAAAATCCGACCAAAATGATTCGGACCTTCGGGGAAAGCAAAGCATCAGCTCTACGCCGGGCCATTCATCGCTTTCGGTGGTCAATCATAACTTTGATCGATCTTAGATTGTTTTATGAGCAAACACAGTGGCAAATCGCGCCGCGTTTTAATGAAGCTCTCATTTAATGGGATTGTCCCGCCTACTTGCGGGAGAAAAGCAACAACTACCGTATCGGCTATTTTTAGCACCGGCTGAAAGTTGGGAAACGAGTATTTAATGTTTGTCTTCATAAAACGATGCAATCTGGGCTCTCTGGGATGTTTAGATGAGTCTTTGTTTGGAAATGATTATCGGAAGACTGTAGCAAAATTTTGTTTGGTTAAATTTCCTGTCCTCTGTCACCACTATCCATAGGTTCTCCTGCTACTACCATGGTCAGTACCGATAACTCAATTAATGCTCGTTTGTGGTCTATACCGCTCGGAACAGCTTGTTACTCACCACGCGCCATTTCAATTTTTGCTGCGTGTCGGTCAATGTCTGCGGATAGATGCATATGCACAACCGTTCAATATTAATGTGGCGCGAAAATGAAATAAAATAAAGCGCGCAATAAAAACATGTGTTGACGGTGCTAAAAAATGCATAACCCCGGCCAGGCCAGGGTGGTTTGTGCGTTTTTCCTGGAGGCCTTTTTGGCCTCCCGTACATTAAATCCATGATTGTGCAGCCTTAAATCAAACTATGTTCATGATTTTAAAATGAGGCGCGAGTGTGAGAAAAACACAACAAACATCACCCCCTTTTTTTCGCCGTCGATTCGATCGGACCTTACGGACAGAAGCTACAGTGGCCACATTAACATACACACGTGTCGCACATGAAACGAAGCTGGTACGGATATTCCCTCCCGGCCGCAACGAAAGCTCAGCTCAATCAACTTTCGTCCAGCGCACGTTCCAACACCGGAAGCTGCATTGCAGACATCGCTGACAGCGTCACCGCCAGCACCAGTCTCCGGTGGCGGACCCCTGTGTACTGTTGTTTGCGTTCATCATAATGTCCATACTGCTGCACACGCTTCTTTCTGCTCGTGTCTGCACAACCGGGAAGTGTGTGTGTGTGTGTGTGTGTGTACCGTCGAACAACCCCGTCCACTAACAACAAAATGGCGGGAATGGGAGATGTAGTTGTACGGCGTATCAGCAACGCTCGCTACATCATTCCATCTGACGGTGATTCATCGCCCCCTTGGGAGGGGAAGGAAAGGAGAAAGGGAGAAGTCCAGTGCCAGGAACAACAGCATTCCGGAAAAGTGGACACTGGTTTTTGGTTCCCGAATGTCGTCCACGATAGTTTCCCGAGCCGAACTCCTTCTGGCCGTATTCAAGAACATCAGCCCAACCAACCAAGCGAACAAAACATCTTACGACCCACACGACCGAAATTTGTGTTCGCCGCGTAAACTCTCAAACGTCAAACGATAATTAAATTTAATGTCGAATTAGCATCTTCATCCATTACTCGCTTAATTTATGGCGTGACACAAATCGCGTACGACAAGTTCACTGCGGGCCCGGCACATCGGCACTGCTTCAAGACGCGACATCAGGTCTACTTTTGCCTGGTACACATTTCTTTTTTCGCTAGATATTTCTTCGCCACGCTACATTCGATTTTGGCTGGCAAGCGGCAAGGCTCGGTTTGGTTTGGCTACGCAAATCGCAATGAACCGTATCATATTGATTGGGTAAAGTGGTTCTGAAAATAGTCGCTCGGATGTGAGTGTGTGTGTGTGTGAGCGAAATGCAAATTAGATAGCAAAGCTGTTCGATTGGAAAGCAGAAACTGTCGCGTCTAATAAGCTGCTACCTAGGCATGGGGACTTATCAAGGCGAACATTGAATCAAGAATAATGCAATCGCTTTATCGGCAAATGTGAGAAATCAATACAAAGATTAGAAAAAATAACAAAGGAAGAAAGGGTGCAGAAAATTAAAGTAATGAGATTTAAAGTCATTATAGCAAACAAAAATCAGTAAATCAGTTTTATTTTTTATGAAAAAATTTTTAGCAAGCAACAATTATTTAACTTAAAATATATTTTTTAACATGATATTTTAATCCATGACAATACGGCATTAAGCTGTCATTATGGATTAAATAATAAATATTTTAATCCTTTTGAGAATACCATTTACAATTTTAAATGGGACAGAATGAAGCTTTTATCAGTTGAAACGATCTTCAAGAGATCCCGGAGAGTATGCGTTTATACTTAAGGGTGCCACATTCTGCTTGTGAAATTAGTAAACGAAACATAATTGGTCACGTGGTGTCGACTGCCTCTAAAATGCTTGTAATGCTGCCTCGTTTGGCTTCCGAGTTCCGAGACATCAGTTGCTTGAGGGCCCTCTTTGTCTCCCTGGTCCGCTCGTCGTAGGAATATGCCGCAATAATCTGGTCTGCTTCTAGTGTTAGAGCTATAGCAAGGTTGAAGTAAGTTCAGAGGACTTTCACCCGCTTTGCCTTGCGCAATCTTCTTCTTCTTCTTATTCTTCTCTGGCACTACAACCACTGTAGGTCTTGGCCTGCTAGCAATTGCTAGCTCTCTGTGACTTAGTTATACCCGTAGCTGGATAGTCAGTCCTGCGTACGGGGAGGCGGTCCGCCGGGATTCGAACCCCGGTCCTGCCGTGTGAAGACCGGCGCCGCTATCGTATACACCACCGGGCCGCCCCAATACCTTGCGCAATACGTTTGGTTATTCCGGCTCAGCGTTGCCGCCGTACCCATCACATATTGAGGATTCCTCAGATGCTCAGGTTTCCTTTATTGCCTCCCTTATCCTTACCGCTACCGATGCTCCTTTCATCCTTTCTGCCATCACACCATCTTCGTCCTCGTCCTCCACTTGCAATTGAATCAAGGTGATCTTCTGTTTATGCGAATGATCCGCTTTTGAGTGCAATTCGTGCTCAAAACTCGCATTCCGATCTGTTTGACTTCTCTCTCTCCTTAACAGCTTTCCCAGCTCGCGTTCGTCAATCCTCTTTACCAATTTCCTCTCTTGAACCGTGTCATTTGTAGCGGTAAGTTTAGTTTTTAAGTACATTGTGTAGTCTGTGGCAGACAATTTGATGTTGAATAAAATAAAATAAAATGATTAGAATGACGGTTTTACGTCAAATTCAGTTGTTCAAATTTGTGGTGATGTATGATGTTACATTTTTCGAAATGAAATTGTGATGCTATCAGTTTCAGTTCATGCACAGCAAATTTAATTGCTTACAAACAAAAATCAAGTCAGCCGCACCAACAGCTGACATAGATCAGAGGTTAACATTTAGAGTGAATGTATGAGAGTAGAGTTGATATTTCTTTCTCTCTAGAAAATATTATTATCTATAAATGGATTTCAAAAGCGATCTTAACAACGCTCTGTAGTCTGTGTCCATCATATGAAGCCATGATAGATCTATATTATAATTTCATTTGAGCCTTGCAGATATGCGTATTTTGTAATTAATTTTAATGTAAGCACATTTATAGTATTGTAACTAACATGATAAAATACAATATATTCTGCAGCTGTCAATCGTTTTTCAATCGTTTGAATCGATTTAAAGTGATCTTGTACCTTCGGGCTAAATTAATACAATTGTTTTACATTTTTTCTCAGCACAAACACCACAAACTATCCTCCAAAGAATTTGGCTAAACCAATTTGAATCTATTTTAAAAACCGTTCAACGATTTTTCTGCCCAAAAAGCTCCAACGATTGTTAACATGCAGATTAGTTTTTGTTTAACTTAGTTTTTTCTATTCTCGGAAAACACACGTCCTATACCGGAAACAGACCTAACTCGATTCAACTTTAAACTTAAACACAATTTAGTGTATCAAGCTTTACCATGAATAATGTAACGCTCTTTTAAAACTTTGTTTGCACAAGTTAACATAGACAGGAACCGTCCCGTTTTCCTAGATTCGCCAACGTTGCGCCATTCGGTGGACACGTCTGGTCTCTTAAACCAAATGTCTATTCGTTAACATTCTCATTATAGCGACGCTGTGCGCCAGGTGTCCAACGAGCAGCAAACAATAAGAGATAGAGAGAGAGAGAGAGAGAGAGAGAGAGAGAGAGAAAGATAAAGAAAAGAGAAAAGCGACCATCACGATGTCAAATTATTGAAACAAGCAATAGAATGTGGCACAATGACAGGTCACAAATAATCCAGCCCAAAGCACAGTGCCTGAGCTAAAAATAAAAACTAATACGAAAGTTTTCATAGTCCAAAAAAAAACGGGAAATAGAAAGAAAATGTTCTTTAGAATTCGAATAATAAATGGGAAGAATGGCAGTAGAAAACACATTTAACGAGAAATTGTTTTTTCATTTTGTACAGTAACTACTACTGGCACTGTTTTAATAGTGCAAAGACGCCATTGTATTTTACTGTCCGGTTTACAAGAGAACAGATTTATTATCATTATTCATTATTGCAAGATAAGACGCGTACCTTTGGAATGTTTGACTTGTTTGGTTGCTGTTTTTCTTTCCTACTTGAGCAGCGGCACAGTAATGAGTTACTGTTAAATGATGCACTGTAGCTGATATTTCATTTCAACCCAGCAGAGTTGTCTTCCAAAACAACGGCAAAAAAACTTCCCCCGAAAACGCTGCGATACAAAATGGACTCACAATGGACGGATGCCCGGAAACCTCGCGTGGCGGTGGCGGAATGGGGTGGCAGAAAATAGCACAGAACTGTCGTCCCACACGATGGTTCAGTTCCAGAACTTCGCTCCTTGCACACGTTTCCCAATCCGTCCCATTTCAGCCAAATGTCGGCCGTCTTTATCGGTACGTTTGATCTGGATGGAGCGAGGAAACTTTCGCTACGAGCCGCCATGCTGGATGACAATGGTCGACCGGTGGAAAACATAGCGCAATGATTATTATGCAAATGTTGTTCCCTATCGTTCGCCTTTAGTTGACTCGAGACACAGTCGTCCGGACGGACGGGCGGGTGATGGTTGTCCTTATTTTCTACGTGCATTCTTTTATCCCATTTCTTCGGTTTGAGTTTCGTGTTTTGTTCTGGTGAATTCATGTTTTTTTTTTGCTCTGTTTCTTTCACTTTTCCGTTTGTTCCTTAAAGTTTTCTTCTTTTTTTTGTTCGTTTCCTCGACAAAACCATCCACGCTTTCCCATCGTTAGCCTTCGTTAGTCAACGTGCTTCCGGGGGTGAGTGGTTGTGTTAGTTGAATTTGCTTTGTACATTTGTGCAAGCAAAAACGTTCCTTTTTCCCAGTTATAAAAAATGTTTGTGTGTGTGTGGATGATGTTTTGTTTTCTTCTCATCTTTTTATTATTTGACAAATAGGTTGCGAATCACTAAATTAAATGTTCTCGTCTGCGTTCAAGCAACTGTAAGATGAAGAAACCAGATAATTTCATATCAATTTTGCAATTGCTCTACAGCGTTAGGGAACTAAATATCATCTCCGCAACGAAAGAAGACGTGAAAAACACACAATTAAATAAAGCGTCCATCGAGTAATCAAGTTGCTGCATTAAACATTTCTATCAGCACGCTCCACTGTCAAAGCGAACATAAATCTCAATTCAATTGTTTCGTTTTAAGTCCAACAATTTAACTGTCTCCCACGAAAAGAACCGTACGGAAAAGGACAAGAACAGAAATGAATTTAAATTTCATCTGCCTCAAGTTAAAGTCCGCCCCGATCGGTCGGCCATCTTCTTCGTGCTGCTCAACACAAGAAACAAAACAACACAAAGGCAAGGTGCGCCTTCAACCAACCGGAGGCAAATAGCACGAAAGCTAATAAAACAGATCAGGTAAATTTGTGAACCGTATCCACGCACTTCCGGTACTCTAATTTAGCAAATAGCAACCAGCAGTTTGGCATTAGCCCTCCCGAGTTTTACTGCCACCGTTTTTGCGCGAAAAAGGGTTTCCAAATAGAGAATTGGATTTCGAAAGGCTTTCCCGACCGAGCCCTGGCAGGGACACACCGACTACTGGCTGTGCTTAACGATAGCCGCCGGTTATCATCGGATTTTGGGGTAAGGTTTTGACTGGCGACTCAGGGAAGCTTTTTGCTCGAGCCAGAATATCTTAATGCTAATTAAGCAGCGAACCCTGAATCCCACCATTTGCCGTACACAGCTTTGTCAGTGATTGTCCTGGCCGAACTTTTCTTATCATGATAATTGTGAAAGTTTTTCTCTGCTGCTGCTGCTGCTCGGTGGTTGTAGTTGCTGTGTATTGGTTAACGTGTCGTGTTTCGGGTACAGTACATTCTTGCCATTTCGAATCGACGACAGAGAAAACAAGGTTTATCGCGCGAGAATTTAAATCGAAAACTCGTTTGTCAAATGGGCTTCATGGGAAACTGATCGGTTCGTGTCAAATCGGATCAATAATGAGTAATGTTGGTTGTTCAAAATGGGAAAGTATCACTGTCAAATGGTTCTAAGTAATTTTAAATAATATTTCAAGAGCCTTAATGCTTCCCAGCAAACAACCATTTGAACAGAATAATTAACACAATTTTCCCTATATTGCTATTGATGATTTTAATGGAAACATACAGACACGTAAATTTCGAATAAATCTGCTTTATTTCGTTCTCAGAACAAACAAGATTTCGACATACGTGGACGAAAAACTAAACGCACCGAATTGAAATTCGTTTGAAGTAATCAAAACAATCGAAAACCATTACACACCTGTTTGATGTACCGGTACCATACGGTAAGCTGCAACGTTTTTGATGTTTAACACTGGTGCAGCTAAATTTTTGCACCCCAAACTGCATGTGCATTTTCCATTTGTTTCGGGCTGAGCATTGTTTAAAACTTGCCCTTCAGCTAAGAGCTGGGAAAGCTGCTGTTTGTTAGTTTATCGCTGATGGAAACCGAGCGGGTTTTCCGGGGTTTATTCCCGCAACACGAGGAACGAGGTGCGTTCGGGCACCATTTCGGATGCAGTGAAGCCGTGCTAAAAGTGACGCTTTATTCAAATTTCGTATTTAATTTTAACCTACCACACCACCGGAGGGACAACCGTTATGTATTGTTCACAGATCAATGGCCACTCTAAAGTTCGGGGTTGTTGGTTTTTTTTTGTTGCTGGTCCTTTTCCTTGCCAAAACACCACCACCACTCAGTGTGTGGGAAAATTCGGCGGAAAGGCACTGCTGGTAAACGCGACGAACTGAAAGAACAACAAAGTGATATGGAAAACAGTGGGTGGGTAGAACGAAAAATTGAACAATATAGCCACCGGGGAAGGAATTTGATTGAAAACAAAAATTGAAATATTTGCGCAGCGAGAATCGCGCCCAAAGTGGACACCCGTACGCGTCGACAACATAACGCACACAATGTTCCAATGTACGGGAACTTTGTCGCGCGATGCTTGATGTGATTTCAAAGCAGCTGGAATGCGGTTAGTCGTACGCAGAACGCATGGTTAGCAATATTCCGTTGGATTTGTGTCGGGGTTTCATTTGTTAAGCGCATTTATTATGCACCTGCTTCTATTGATCTTGCTTTGATCGTTTTAATAAAAATGGAACGTGTAAACTAATAGATTTGATTAACAAAAAAGCATTCAAATTGATACACATTGCTAGTGATTCTGGAAGATTATTGCGCAATTTGAGGTGATGGTGGTTCATCGCCGGTTGTGATGTGGATGAAATAAATATGTCCGAACACGACTGACACTATCCATCCGTTTAACTGTCGATTCACAGCAGCAACTTCAATCAAAATTGAAGCTCCGAAGCTCGCCACACGTTCAAACGTTATATTTGGTTTGGCTAACCGCATTACAAAACCATTCCCAAAATACAAGAGACCACTCGAACAGTATGATGTACAATGCAGACTTTTGCGCCTGACTGCATCAAATCGCCGCAATTGATTGATTTAGAGCGCTGTTGGAAACTGGACAAATAAATGCTCCAGTTGGAGTTAGCCCCCGAGTTCGCCCTGAACTTTGCGCTATTCGGCAGAGCTAAGAGTTTTAGATTAATGGAAAAAATTCCTACACAAAACCCATTACAAAATGAGTGGAATGCTTTTTACTTACTAATACGCTCCAAAAAAAAGGCATCATAAACCATAACGCAACGCACCGATGTGTGTGTTTTTTGTGTGGTTGTTTCCAAACGCAAATGTATGAAATTGTGAGATATTTCTTAATGTCCATCATAAAATCTGAGCCTACGATAAATGTTTGCCAAACAACGGTATGGGGGGGCAAAAAACGCTTCACGGTCTACGTGGTTTGTGTCGTTAAGCACAAACAATTCAAAAACTCTCGGTTTGTCAGCTCACCAGCCTACCACTGCCAGTTGGATGGGGTTTTATGTTGCAACGTATTGTTCAGTTTCAGTTGGCCGGGGCGCCAACATTTCGACCGAAGGGTTGTGTGGCGCAGCAGTAGTTTTTTTTTTTGTTTGTTGCCTGTCTTTGCTTCGCTCCTTCTCTCGCTGCTCTAGCAACCAATAAAAGCTGCGGACTCGGAAAGCTTCTCGCACGTGAAAGGGAGCGTTCTTTTTTTGCTGTTGCTGTTGCAATCCTTTTTGGCAGCACACGCAAGGGCAGCAGTAGCAGCATAAACCGGTTATGGTACGTTTATATGTGTGTACGATTCTGTTTACTTAACCTGATTAAAGAAACACCAATCAGTTGACTCCATAAAAATGCTTTCCATTCGGCCTACCGCTTTTCCGGTGCCCAAGTTTTCCACAACCGTACCCTCGCACGCTCTCTCACATTTTCTCAGGTTGCTGTCAGCGAACCCACGAGGACACGGAATGCAAAAATGGTGGCCGGGGAGGCCGGCCGGATGCATGTTGGCAAGAAATGGTTTTTAGTGATTTAGTCGCACGCAAACACAATGAAAAATGCAAATAAACAGACCACGGTTACGAATGGATAAATTGTCACAAATTATGTTTGCGCTGGCACCGTGTCTCGTGTCTCGCGTGAGCAAACTGTAACCCTCCTTCCCTTGGCTGAGCCTTCACAGTTTCCGTATCCCTTTCCGTTTCGGAGGATCCGTCTTCCTTCGGGTTGGTTGGTATACGGCCGGCCGGTGTGTACGTGATTCTCGGTGCAAAAGCAAGCATGTGTGAAACGTATGTGTCGAGCTACTGCGAATAAACACGCAAACTGTCACCCTCCTTCCCTTGGCTGAGCCTTCACAGTTTCCGTATCCCTTTCCGTTTCGGAGGATCCGTCTTCCTTCGGGTTGGTTGGTATACGGCCGGCCGGTGTGTACGTGATTCTCGGTGCAAAAGCAAGCATGTGTGAAACGTATGTGTCGAGCTACTGCGAATAAACACACACACACACACACGTACACTGCGAAAGCGGCCATTTTGAGGCATTCTTGCGTGCGTGGCGATAAGCCGAAAGAACAGATCTCATGTCG
Source organism: Anopheles maculatus (assembly GCA_002091835.1). Classification (NCBI taxonomy): domain Eukaryota; kingdom Metazoa; phylum Arthropoda; class Insecta; order Diptera; family Culicidae; genus Anopheles; species Anopheles maculatus. Next base: position 19,227 of record KZ063786.1, on the reverse strand, counting down.
AGAACAAATTTTCAGCAGCGGAAAATTAAGGCTAACCGCAAAGAAATTCCTTCGATGCAAATGAACCACAATTTTCATCAAACACTGCAAAAGGCAAATTTGTGGTGGCAATTGGTTGCCGGAAAAGCAGATACCTTCCACAATTTGGCGACCGTTTCTACCGTTGCGATAGTCAAATGGAACAACCAAAAGGTTTGCATCTATTTATGTCCTCGTTACATGAAACTGTCATAAAAATTGGTCATTGTTTTTCGGGTATCGATTGAACGCTCAAAACATACTCAAAGCTCTTGTAAGTGAAGGAGCTCTTATTAATGCAAGAAAAACATGACACACACATACAGATACACACCTACAGACACAAACACGAACCCAGCACTAATGCAGTTGATCATTGTTCAAGCACCTCTAAAACCTATACTGGAGAAAATGGTTTTCCAAAAATCCCTTGGTCCGTTTCGGTCCTCGTTGCTAGCCGGGCTGTCCCGTGTGCGTGCGGGTGTGAGTGTGTGTGTGTGTATGTTGCGATGTTGATTTAATTGGAAAACTTTGCCACTCTGGAATTCGCTCGAG
>KZ063786.1:0-16701 GCA_002091835.1 Anopheles maculatus | reverse complement strand
GGGGGGGCAAAAAACGCTTCACGGTCTACGTGGTTTGTGTCGTTAAGCACAAACAATTCGAAAACTCTCGGTTTGTCAGCTCACCAGCCTACCACTGCCAGTTGGATAGGGTTTTATGCTGCAACGTATTGTTCAGTTTCAGTTGGCCGGGGCGCCAACATTTCGACCGAAGGGTTGTGTGGCGCAGCAGTAGTTTTTTTTTTTGTTTGTTGCCTGTCTTTGCTTCGCTCCTTCTCTCGCTGCTCTAGCAACCAATAAAAGCTGCGGACTCGGAAAGCTTCTCGCACGTGAAAGGGAGCGTTCTTTTTTTGCTGTTGCTGTTGCAATCCTTTTTGGCAGCACACGCAAGGGCAGCAGTAGCAGCATAAACCGGTTATGGTACGTTTATATGTGTGTACGATTCTGTTTACTTAACCTGATTAAAGAAACACCAATCAGTTGACTCCATAAAAATGCTTTCCATTCGTGTTGAGCAGCACACGCAAGGGCAGCAGTAGCAGCATAAACCGGTTATGGTACGTTTATATGTGTGTACGATTCTGTTTACTTAACCTGATTAAAGAAACACCAATCAGTTGACTCCATAAAAATGCTTTCCATTCGGCCTACCGCTTTTCCGGTGCCCAAGTTTTCCACAACCGTACCCTCGCACGCTCTCTCACATTTTCTCAGGTTGCTGTCAGCGAACCCACGAGGACACGGAATGCAAAAATGGTGGCCGGGGAGGCCGGCCGGATGCATGTTGGCAAGAAATGGTTTTTAGTGATTTAGTCGCACGCAAACACAATGAAAAATGCAAATAAACAGACCACGGTTACGAATGGATAAATTGTCACAAATTATGTTTGCGCTGGCACCGTGTCTCGTGTCTCGCGTGAGCAAACTGTAACCCTCCTTCCCTTGGCTGAGCCTTCACAGTTTCCGTATCCCTTTCCGTTTCGGAGGATCCGTCTTCCTTCGGGTTGGTTGGTATACGGCCGGCCGGTGTGTACGTGATTCTCGGTGCAAAAGCAAGCATGTGTGAAACGTATGTGTCGAGCTACTGCGAATAAACACACACACACACACACGTACACTGCGAAAGCGGCCATTTTGAGGCATTCTTGCGTGCGTGGCGATAAGCCGAAAGAACAGATCTCATGTCGAGAACAAATTTTCAGCAGCGGAAAATTAAGGCTAACCGCAAAGAAATTCCTTCGATGCAAATGAACCACAATTTTCATCAAACACTGCAAAAGGCAAATTTGTGGTGGCAATTGGTTGCCGGAAAAGCAGATACCTTCCACAATTTGGCGACCGTTTCTACCGTTGCGATAGTCAAATGGAACAACCAAAAGGTTTGCATCTATTTATGTCCTCGTTACATGAAACTGTCATAAAAATTGGTCATTGTTTTTCGGGTATCGATTGAACGCTCAAAACATACTCAAAGCTCTTGTAAGTGAAGGAGCTCTTATTAATGCAAGAAAAACATGACACACACATACAGATACACACCTACAGACACAAACACGAACCCAGCACTAATGCAGTTGATCATTGTTCAAGCACCTCTAAAACCTATACTGGAGAAAATGGTTTTCCAAAAATCCCTTGGTCCGTTTCGGTCCTCGTTGCTAGCCGGGCTGTCCCGTGTGCGTGCGGGTGTGAGTGTGTGTGTGTGTATGTTGCGATGTTGATTTAATTGGAAAACTTTGCCACTCTGGAATTCGCTCGAGGGTTGTTAGCATTGTTTGGCATTTTATCCACTTGCCGAGCAACACTACACTTTACCAGGGTTGCTGCTGCTGCTGCTCCGGAAACTGAACAGGCTGAAACAAATACGATCCTGCAGATTTCAATAACAACCGTTACGGTGAATGGTTTCGCCCCAAAAAAGTGGTTGGCAGGTAATGGGCACCACTACCTTTCTACACTTTCTGCACGGCACAAACGCATAAACAGCTAGGCTAGTCTGCTGTTTGTGTGAAACAATGAATGTATGTAAATGTCGTTGCTAGTTACCGGCTGTACTTTTCGCTCTTGGTGAGTAGTTTAAAAATGGAAATTTAATTATTTTACCACAAGCTTCTAGCGCTGCACAGTTACGAGCCAAAAAGGATAAGACTACCTTTCCAGCCGATTTGGAAACTACTGCTCTCGATACTCGTATTAGGTAATATCGTTAAAATATGAGAATTAGGCACATCTTAACATTCTTTTGCTATTTTGATTTCATTGTGAATCTACCGTATAAATGCGATAGAATAAAAAAACCTCAAAACAGTCAAACCATTTTGTTCAACATCGTATAGATTGTGACTATGCTATCCCGAGTTTTAAACAATATTTGTATGGGGTAGATGTTGAACACAATATCAAAGGCCCGCTCCTGGTCTATAATGGTCTGTAGTACTTAAGGACCAGTCGAATGTCAGACTAAAATCTCTGAGTTTGCCAACATAATTATTCCATGTTTTCCTCTCGCAATCAAGGAGTTTTGTCAAGGATCCTTACGTTTAAAGCTTTTCAGATGTCTGATTGTGTGCTTGAAGTTACAGTCTTGCTTATTGTCGAACGGATTTTAACTGTTTGTTAACACAACAGTAAATAATATATACGGCCAAACGAGGTGCCTCTCAGTGTAACTTCTTTAAAAATAATGTACATGGCCCGCTGGCAGAGCATGTGGGATGAGGATGAATTCGTGAGGTTCCTGGATTCCCTGGTTAAACAGACAACCGGTAGACCGTGCGTTTATTCGCATGATGTCTAGGCTCATGTCGAATCACTATGTGATGAAAGCACTTCTTCAACGTACACGCAAGGCCGACTCCAAGGTGTGTAGCTGTAGCAACGGATTCCAAGACCCGGATTATTGCCGGCCTTTCGGGCATCAGCAAGATCTTCCGGAGTGCCGATTCGCGAAATCTTAGGTCAGGAGGACTATGAATACTCGCGGATTCTGTTCTACTTCGCCAAAGAGATGGGAATCACTCTTTGATTCCTTACCACGTCCCTTCCCGTAGATAGTACGCAGTATCGCCTGTTTAGACTAGTGTAGTGTATGGCCTCAGATTCTGGCAGAACTACGCATCTGAATTCCTTGAGGTTGTAGCAGGCGGTCTTTTCGTTGTAGGAGTGCTTGCGCTCGATGCTGTCGCTGTTTTGCTGTTTACAACATCAGCTTGTAGATCTCAGATCGCCAACCGTACCAAACTTCAAGGTTCCGTATTTCCATAGGTGCACTTTAACGATGGGAGAAGGAAATGTCCCCCAACGTTGGATTTGTGTCGGGGTTTCATTTGTTAAGCGCATTTATTATGCACCTGCTTCTATTGATCTTGCTTTGATCGTTTTAATAAAAATGGAGCGTGTAAACTAATAGATTTGATTAACAAAAAAGCATTCAAATTGATACACATTGCTAGTGATTCTGGAAGATTATTGCGCAATTTGAGGTGATGGTGGTTCATCGCCGGTTGTGATGTGGATGAAATAAATATGTCCGAACACGACTGACACTATCCATCCGTTTAACTGTCGATGCACAGCAGCAACTTCAATCAAAATTGAAGCTCCGAAGCTCGCCACACGTTCAAACGTTATATTTGGTTTGGCTAACCGCATTACAAAACCATTCCCAAAATACAAGAGACCACTCGAACAGTATGATGTACAATGCAGACTTTTGCGCCTGACTGCATCAAATCGCCGCAATTGATTGATTTAGAGCGCTGTTGGAAGCAGGACAAATAAATGCTCCAGTTGGAGTTAGCCCCCGAGTTCGCCCTGAACTTTGCGCTATTCGGCAGAGCTAAGAGTTTTAGATTAATGGAAAAAATTCCTACACAAAACCCATTACAAAATGAGTGGAATGCTTTTTACTTACTAATACGCTCCAAAAAAAAGGCATCATAAACCATAACGCAACGCACCGATGTGTGTGTTTTTTGTGTGGTTGTTTCCAAACGCCAATGTTTGAAATTGTGAGATATTTCTTAATGTCCATCATAAAATCTGAGCCTACGATAAATGTTTGCCAAACAACGGTATGGGGGGGCAAAAAACGCTTCACGGTCTACGTGGTTTGTGTCGTTAAGCACAAACAATTCGAAAACTCTCGGTTTGTCAGCTCACCAGCCTACCACTGCCAGTTGGATAGGGTTTTATGCTGCAACGTATTGTTCAGTTTCAGTTGGCCGGGGCGCCAACATTTCGACCGAAGGGTTGTGTGGCGCAGTAGTAGTTTTTTTTTTGTTTGTTGCCTGTCTTTGCTTCCCCCCTCTCTCACTCTGCTCTAGAAACCAATAAAAGCTGCGGACTCGGAAAGCTTCTCGCACGTGAAAGGGAGCGTTCTTTTTTTGCTGTTGCTGTTGCAATCCTTTTTGGCAGCACACGCAAGGGCAGCAGTAGCAGCATAAACCGGTTACGGTACGTTTATATGTGTGTACGATTCTGTTTACTTAACCTGATTAAAGAAACACCAATCAGTTGACTCCATAAAAATGCTTTCCATTCGGCCTACCGCTTTTCCGGTGCCCAAGTTTTCCACAACCGTACCCTCGCACGCTCTCTCACATTTTCTCAGGTTGCTGTCAGCGAACCCACGAGGACACGGAATGCAAAAATGGTGGCCGGGGAGGCCGGCCGGATGCATGTTGGCAAGAAATGGTTTTTAGTGATTTAGTCGCACGCAAACACAATGAAAAATGCAAATAAACAGACCACGGTTACGAATGGATAAATTGTCACAAATTATGTTTGCGCTGGCACCGTGTCTCGTGTCTCGCGTGAGCAAACTGTAACCCTCCTTCCCTTGGCTGAGCCTTCACAGTGCCCGTATCCCTTTCCGTTTCGGAGGATCCGTCTTCCTTCGGGTTGGTTGGTATACGGCCGGCCGGTGTGTACGTGATTCTCGGTGCAAAAGCAAGCATGTGTGAATCGTATGTGTCGAGCTGCTGCGAACAAACACACACACACGTACACTGCGAAAGCGGCCATTTTAAGGCATTCTTGCGTGCGTGGCGATAAGCCGAAGGCACAGATCTCATGTCGAGAACAAATTTTCAGCAGCGGAAAATTAAGGCTAACCGCAAAGAAATTCCTTCGATGCAAATGAACCACAATTTTCATCAAACACTGCAAAAGGCAAATTTGTGGTGGCAATTGGTTGCCGGAAAAGCAGATACCTTCCACAATTTGGCGACCGTTTCTACCGTTGCGATAGTCAAATGGAACAACCAAAAGGTTTGCATCTATTTATGTCCTCGTTACATGAAACTGTCATAAAAATTGGCCATTGTTTTTCGGGTATCGATTGAACGCTCAAAACATACTCAAAGCTCTTGTAAGTGAAGGAGCTCTTATTAATGCAAGAAAAACATGACACACACATACAGACACACACCTACAGACACAAACACGAACTCAGCACTAATGCAGTTGATCATTGTTCAAGCACCTCTAAAACCTATACTGGAGAAAATGGTTTTCCAAAAATCCCTTGGTCCGTTTCGGTCCTCGTTGCTAGCCGGGCTGTCCCGTGTGCGTGCGGGTGTGAGTGTGTGTGTGTGTATGTTGCGATGTTGATTTAATTGGAAAACTTTGCCACTCTGGAATTCGCTCGAGGGTTGTTAGCATTGTTTGGCATTTTATCCACTTGCCGAGCAACACTACACTTTACCAGGGTTGCTGCTGCTGCTGCTCCGGAAACTGAACAGGCTGAAACAAATACGATCCTGCAGATTTCAAGTTGATTTAATTGGAAAACTTTGCCACTCTGGAATTCGCTCGAGGGTTGTTAGCATTGTTTGGCATTTTATCCACTTGCCGAGCAACACTACACTTTACCAGGGTTGCTGCTGCTGCTGCTCCGGAAACTGAACAGGCTGAAACAAATACGATCCTGCAGATTTCAATAACAACCGTTACGGTGAATGGTTTCGCCCCAAAAAAGTGGTTGGCAGGTAATGGGCACCACTACCTTTCTACACTTTCTGCACGGCACAAACGCATAAACAGCTAGGCTAGTCTGCTGTTTGTGTGAAACAATGAATGTATGTAAATGTCGTTGCTAGTTACCGGCTGTACTTTTCGCTCTTGGTGAGTAGTTTAAAAATGGAAATTTAATTATTTTACCACAAGCTTCTAGCGCTGCACAGTTACGAGCCAAAAAGGATAAGACTACCTTTCCAGCCGATTTGGAAACTACTGCTCTCGATACTCGTATTAGGTAATATCGTTAAAATATGAGAATTAGGCACATCTTAACATTCTTTTGCTATTTTGATTTCATTGTGAATCTACCGTATAAATGCGATAGAATAAAAAAACCTCAAAACAGTCAAACCATTTTGTTCAACATCGTATAGATTGTGACTATGCTATCCCGAGTTTTAAACAATATTTGTATGGGGTAGATGTTGAACACAATATCAAAGGCCCGCTCCTGGTCTATAATGGTCTGTAGTACTTAAGGACCAGTCGAATGTCAGACTAAAATCTCTGAGTTTGCCAACATAATTATTCCATGTTTTCCTCTCGCAATCAAGGAGTTTTGTCAAGGATCCTTACGTTTAAAGCTTTTCAGATGTCTGATTGTGTGCTTGAAGTTACAGTCTTGCTTATTGTCGAACGGATTTTAACTGTTTGTTAACACAACAGTAAATAATATATACGGCCAAACGAGGTGCCTCTCAGTGTAACTTCTTTAAAAATAATGTACATGGCCCGCTGGCAGAGCATGTGGGATGAGGATGAATTCGTGAGGTTCCTGGATTCCCTGGTTAAACAGACAACCGGTAGACCGTGCGTTTATTCGCATGATGTCTAGGCTCATGTCGAATCACTATGTGATGAAAGCACTTCTTCAACGTACACGCAAGGCCGACTCCAAGGTGTGTAGCTGTAGCAACGGATTCCAAGACCCGGATTATTGCCGGCCTTTCGGGCATCAGCAAGATCTTCCGGAGTGCCGATTCGCGAAATCTTAGGTCAGGAGGACTATGAATACTCGCGGATTCTGTTCTACTTCGCCAAAGAGATGGGAATCACTCTTTGATTCCTTACCACGTCCCTTCCCGTAGATAGTACGCAGTATCGCCTGTTTAGACTAGTGTAGTGTATGGCCTCAGATTCTGGCAGAACTACGCATCTGAATTCCTTGAGGTTGTAGCAGGCGGTCTTTTCGTTGTAGGAGTGCTTGCGCTCGATGCTGTCGCTGTTTTGCTGTTTACAACATCAGCTTGTAGATCTCAGATCGCCAACCGTACCAAACTTCAAGGTTCCGTATTTCCATAGGTGCACTTTAACGATGGGAGAAGGAAATGTCCCCCAACCGAAAGTATATATGGTCATGAAATGTTCAATATTAGCTTTAAGAATAGCCTTAAGAAATACGGCCTGGTCGCAAGTATGGTTAATATAAAAGAAACGTAATAATATATAATAGAAACGTAATAACCGGAACGTCCCGGTGGTGATGCGACAGCGGCGCCGGTCTTCACACGGCAGGACCGGGGTTCAAGTCTCATCTGGGCCGTTCCCCCATAGTGAGGACTGACTATCCAACTATGCGGTAACAATAAGTCTAGTAAGCCAGAAATGGCAGGCATGACCTTAAGAGGTCGTTAGACCAAGAAAGAAGAAGAAGAATAATATATAACAAAGAAAAATTCTGGATAAAAATATACATTTCCTAAGATTACAAACTATCATTTAAAAGAAAAAGAACTGAACAGATTCATGGAATATTGGCACCAAAACAATACTTATTAAATATAAGAAAGAAAAAAAAAGTTGATCAGAAGTGTCAAACATATCAAGCCCGGCCGAATAAGGCTTTCGAGTCCTTTGAATCTGTTGGAAAGCCTTCTTAGAAGTCTAGTAGTCATTTTCTTATTTTTACGGTTGATTGGTTCACATATTGAAGAAACTGCGTTCTGGCAAATAATATTCCTACAGCGTTGGTAGAGTGTTTCTTTCCAAAATTACCAGGAAGAATTATGCCACGTGTCGGCCAACAATCAGAGCGGATCGTCTTTTTAATGGTTACGAGAATAGTCCTGCGGAAAAAAATCGTTTGCAATATGGTGAACAAATTTGAGGACAGTAGACTGCACCGAAGATTTACCAAGAATATCACCTGTATACGTAACCGTTAGTTAGAGACTGCATGAAAATCGGTGCAGCGGTGCACACAAGTACTAGACCTCTAGCAAATAAAAACTTTATAAATTCTAAGATCAGTAAATTAAGATCTGCATCGGTACATGATCCAATTGGCCCAAGCGTTTAAGTTTATCTACCTTAGACTAGGCCGTATTATTTGCTGATTAAATACATCATTTGAAAGAATACCCAAACTTCGCTCAACTTCAGTGGGCTTCAGTGGCTCCCACCCTTAACCTTAAAACCTTTAATTTAGCACATCTTACTCTGCTAGCCAACAAAACTATGCTCATGAAAACATAAGCAAAATAAACCTTAAACTGAGGAGAAGATGTGCTCAACAGCCTCAAGACTGGAATCGAACAAAAGTGTCCCGATTTGGCGTACTTCCACCCCATTCATTTGCACACATTACACATATCTGACATGACTCCAAATCTACTGAACCGTAAACATGCATCGAGCCGTACTTTATGATACTTTGTTGATTTTAGTAAATATCCTCAGCTATCTTAGCCAAATCGATATCAACGACTCCTGCAGCAATGTTCTCATGTTATGTTTTTTTACAACCTTCAAAACTTAGTCCGGCGAATGGATTTACGCATCGGAGCGACAAGCGAAAAAAAAACAGAAACGACAAACCTAAACGCCCGGAAAACTCCAATCAAAACCGATTGTACGGGAAGAAACATCCAGCCTAACCAAATTCTACGGGGTCACGCATCCTCAACGCCCAACGCCACTTTTCGCTCACATTTCCTCGGAAAACCCGCGTGGCCGAACGACAGCTGTTGTTGTTTTAAGCCGCGGGCATCTTTTCCACTTGCAGCGGAACCACCGCAAAGGGGCATTGTTTTAGACGTGTTTGCCCCGAAAGCTGGAATCCCTTTTTTTGGTCCGCGCCGGTGGCTTTGCTGGGCACCCGCGAGAGAACCACCAACAATGTCCCGGGTCCGATCTACCGCGAACCCTCAAAGTGGTCGGTTTCACGGTAGCCATTTGGCATTAAATTTTAAGGCTCTTCTGCTCGGCTGGAAAAGGCACACACACACATACATAAAAAAAACGATGGTGTGCAGGAATGGGTATAAGTTTTGCGCTTTTTGTTTCTGGCTCATAAACGTACATTTCCTTTTCCGCGGGCCCTTCGCATCGTGTCCCAGTTGTTTGTAATTTTGACGCTCTCGTTTTTCGTTTTTGCTGTTGGTTTATTCGATCCACCACCATCATCACGCCTCGTCCATGAAAGTTTCAAAACCCGACAATCACAAGCATCCCAACTCGGTTCGTTTATTCACACGCGTTCCCAGGAAAATCTCTCTTTTTCCCGCCGCCATTGCAGGCAACGACGAAGAGACCGTCTCACCCGTGCCAGCTCAGCTTGCCGGTGATCCGAATCCGAAATGCTTCGATCCCTCACGTACTCGTGTTGGCGCCCTGCGGCCATTTTCTTCGACCAGCGCCACCACGTGCACTACCCTCGGTGGGCGCAAAAGTTTACCGAACCCAGTCACCGTAAGGGAAGGATCAAGGCACGACATTCTGATCCGTGTGCTAGCGAAACACACGCCGTGTAGATAACGTCCCGAGCCATTCCGAGGAAGCTTGTAATCCAACGAGGCTCAAACTGATTTCCACCAGCTTGCCCCAGCACCAATGCCCCGCGCCTGCGTAACAACCCTCGGGCTAAAAGTGAAGGGAACAATAAATTTCGGCAACAGCGATGCTTTTATTTTTCACCCAACTTTTGTCTTCTTACACGCCAAACCGACACCGAGGCTTACACTGGTGCGTCCTTCGCTTTGCAAAGACACTCTCCATCCGCAACCCATCGCCAATAAATGCACCCGCGCACACTAACACGCGCCAATCGTGCGAGCGACACACTCTTGTTGTCATACAATTTGAGGCGAGTACTTAGTTGTGTGCCCGACCGACCAGCCGAAAAAGTTTCGAATAATCAATTTAATCCTACGAGATGGAAACTGTTTCCCGCTTTTCCCGCTCGCGCTGTGGAGGGAAGCTGTTAGACACAATGGGCACAGTTTTGGTGTACGGGTGGGGAAAGGGTGGAACGAGGACACGGAGCCGGGCGTAAGCATCCAAACATCAGCAAGTCACAATCGAGCGGAAAATCAGCTTACATCAAGAGCCTGACGCCGTGAGACGCTCATGAAGTTCGCTCAAGCGTAACCCGGGGATCAACGGTTGAAGGATAGCCACTCAACGCAGTCGGGCCTTTACGCGAGGCCTAGCGCAAGATGTCGTGGCAAAAGTTTGTGACAAGGATCGGTTAAAGTGACGCGGTCGAAGTAGCCGATGCATGCGAAAGAATATTGACCAAAGCGCTTTAACGAGCTTCACACCGTGAACGTTGATTGGGTACGCAAAACCAGGGTTGTTTAAAGATTCAATATTAACTGATCATTGAATTGAAGTTTACTTGATTAAGCTTTCTTTTGAAATATATTTATAAGATAATCTTATTACATTTATTATTCACATACAACTCACCTTTTATTCGTAGACTGAACAATTTAGACGAAGAACCAGATCATGTTTCTTGCATCAAACACAGCATCTGTAAAGAAGCAGAAAGCAATAATTAATTTTAGTATTAACACTTATTATGCAGAAGAACTATTATTATAAAAAGACAAGAAAGGATTTTATATCCAAGAAGATTGTGTAGGACACTTAAAGGTATTTAATTTCTGAGGTATGATAACTGTTGTTAATTCTTCAAACTCTGTTGTATCACGTTCCAAGTACAGTTCTTACAGAACAGTTTAATTGCAGAAAAGGGCTTCATTTTTTTCTACCCAGTAGCAAATGAGCGATTAGGGTCATCGATACGGGCCGGTAAGTCCAACCCCTACCTCCTCGCGGTGCTGACTTGGGTGCAGAGGTGGTTTGGTCCACCACCGGCAAAAAGACAGAGCTATATGTGGCTGGTTGGGTGTCCTATGGCCCTTCAAATTGCAAATTGCTTCTGCGATGACGACATATCTATCCATTAGCTAAGAGAGTGCTGTGTTCGGGTTATAACAAAGGGAGTTGGCAACCTGTTGTGACTGACCCGTACGTAAGCAATCACGAAGAAGTAGTGCAGCCGAGCCCAAATCGGAATTCGGAACGCCGAGATGGATTTTGACGCACTTCCAAGTGCGCATTAGAGGGGTATATGTATGGGATGTCCAGCCCGGTATGCGTTACCCCTACGCTGAAAGAGCACACTTCCATGGCGGTTTGTACCTAGGCTACTTCGGTCCCCCTCGAATCGAACCGTCGTGGAAGGCAACAGCAGATAGGCGCGGACTGACAAGAAGTGTGTTGTCGACTGATTCTAGATCCGTGAATCGTAAGTCTACAACGCCTGACGATACGTCTATAACCCCTTAATGAGTCCAAGCCTAAACCGGTAATGTAGTAAGAGCGCAAAGGTAAGGGGGCGAAGGTTTTAGTCCGTGCAAATCAAGGGCAAGGTGCCTCTAGCTTCGTCGAGTAATACTAGGTACCTATCAAGATTTTCTCCTCGGTAACCAAAAACAAAAAAAAAAAAACAATGTCATCGATACGATCTGAATGTTAGGTGTAAAGGAAACCATATTTTCATCGAGCACACTTTTATGGATTTATAAATTATAAATATGATTATATAAAGTGATTGTGATTAGAGTCAATATAGTTGAACAGAGAATCTCCTACTCCTTTGGCTTTATAACTCGGCGACGTCTGCTTTAACTGTTATTACTGGTCCTGCTGTGTGAAGACCGGCCATCATCGTTTCTATTAAACAGAGATGGATAAACCTTAATAATTTCATAAGACTTTTACAAATTTTCTTAGTCATCGATTCCACTGATCGAGTGTGCTTCAAATATTTGATTATAGATCGAAATATTTCAAGATAAGATTAGTGTTATGGTTTAAGTGTCTAGGTCTTCAAAAGAGCTAGAATACAATTTAATCCTCTTTATCTGGAAAATATTACTCCCAATTGTCCCATTCACGATCTATTAACATCTTTCCTATGCAATAACAAAGCGGACCTATTGCATAATTGAATGCCGTTGCCCGAGTGGCCACATTCGCCCCAAACCACGCAACCTCGTCAATCAATACCTTCGGTGCTCAAAACTGATGTGCACTCACACTTGACCCACATCGAATCAATCCATTCGTGGCGAACTGTCCATTTGCTTCACTTCACAATCCACCAACCGAAACCCATCCATCATTCCCGACCGTACATAGTGCGCTTTGTGCCGGAGAAAAGCGCGAGCCCTATTGTTGAAGTTTGATTAAAATTATTTACTCAACGCGATTCTCCACCACCACGGCTCGTGCCTGTATCGGTCGCTTATCTTTCATCCGCCCGAAGGGACGAAGAAGCTGTATTCGAATCGATATCGCACACACACACACATACACAAAACAGAGGCGGCACCAAGGTTTGGTCGACCCGATTGCCACGCTCTCGAGCAATATGATGAATGTCGGCAAATCCTCCAGCCGGCAATTCGTTATCAATTGCACAAACAAGCTGTCTTAAGTCACCGCCGGTACTGCGAGCTGCGTTGCTAAGGTCGACTTCTTTCCCAACAAACCGGTGCCAGAGGAAACCCGATGGAAAGCTATGCCACTGCTCGGGCACGTTCAATACAGAGCATAGCGACGTGCAGGAGCGAGCGAGGCTCATAATTTATGATGTCCTTTCATCGAACCAGGCTAGATCCGGCTGGAAAACCCGGAAACCAAGGAAGTATTCACCGTCGCTTCGTCGTCGTTTTCGCCATTGCAGCGCGACTAGGCTTAAAGCCATAAGCGAGTGGAAAATCCGGCTCGTGGAAGAGCTGAAAAGGGAACAGAAAATTCCGTCAATCCGTAGCCCGGGAATGCCCGTTGGTCAATGTGTGCCAGTGGGCTGATGGAAATTAACACTCCACGGGTGGGGCTGGTCTTTCGAAGTAAAGCTGGGCGGGCAGGTGATGGGTGAAGATAACTGAAAAAGTATTTGACCGATGATTTATGAGCGTATTTTTTTAGCCGTCCCCAGACGTACATGTTCTCGAAAGTAAAGGATCGGGAAAAGATGGAAGAGAGGACAAACAGAAAAATAAATTGCACTCCTTATCCCGATTGCACCTTACCGTCATGTGAACAGTGAGAAACCAATTGAATTCAGTTGAATCAAGACATGTCAGGCGAATATTATGCGGTACTAATTAGCTAAGTTTGATGACGAACAGTTTTTAATGTGTTGGGAGAGTAGAAAAAAAGCAGTCAGAGATGGAAATGAGGAAATAAAATTTATCAAAAACTCAAAACTAGAACAGCGTTTCACTTGAAATGTTGATGGGGCTTATGCAACTTAGGAATTGAGGAATTGAACAACTGCAACGTAGGAATTGAAACAGCTTTAGTTGGCATTAAGCACATATAATTAACAACTGTGGAGTTGTGACGAAATAACTAGCAACACATCTCCACGAATTCAAAGTTACGTTTCACCTAGTTTTGTTGTTCATAACGAACGGCCTATTCTCAGTGCTGGTCTAAAAGTTGAAACGATTGAAAAGTCAGTGTACTGTTGCTTATTATGATGTTTATATGAAATTTCATTTTGCGGTAAAATGTGAAGTATTGTCAACATTTTTTTTATGAAGAACATTCTGAAAAAGAACATTGTACACAAAAATTGGTTTTAAGAACGTAAACAACAATTGGATTAGTTGTTTTTTTTTTTAATACGATGACGTACACTTTAAGTTAGTTGTTTTTTACTCTTAGAGTTTTGCTGGAAACATAATTTCTTATGTTAAATATTTAAACAACTATTCACGATTTTATTTCATGTTTAAATATGTAAAAACAGCAATGCTCTTCAAAAATCTATTTTTTAAATGTTCCTTTTCAACTTTTCGCACCCATGACACTTCATTGTGAAGGTTTTTCGAACTAAATATTTTTATTGTAATAGTATTGTTTTAAAGCTTAAAAATTGATAGTCTCTCATTAAACAAAGCTTTAAAAATTAACAATTTGATTATATTTTCTCACTACTCTCAACTCACTTTTATGGTCATCTAATACAAAAAAAAAGTTCCATTATCCACTTTCGTAATTTAAAATTACTTATTTCATAACTCAATCATATTTCAAAAAACGTTCCCTCACAACTAAAGCAGCCTAGGTCCAACTGTGGCTTATCTTTAAATGTATTAAAAATAACAAAATCAGTGTGCCATCTGTCTTGTTGCATGTGCGCGCCTGCAACGTTAGAACCTATCATCTACCCATATACATAAACATGAAAATGCTGATTAATTTAAGAACCATATTCGACGACGCCACCGTACCTGTGCCAAATAGCTTGTTGCATTTTTATTGCCAATTATTTTCCATCGCCGGTGCACGATATCAATTCCGAACGGCAACCGTCGGACACCCATCACGGGGTACCGCACCTTTGCGTATCCCTGTTCATAATAATGTCACCGAGTTCATTACCAACAGGCACAGCATCCCGGCAACACTCGGCGGCTTGATAGTTATAAATATGGCCTATAGAAGCGGCCGAAGAACAATTCAGACCGAACCTCATTATCAGTCGCGAGCGGGGCCATTACGAGGGCATGCTTTATTACTACGATTGGTAATGTTATTGTTATTGCGAGTGCTTAACTATAGCCGCCTCCAACAAGCGATAGTCGATGGAAAGCAATTAATTAGCTTGCGTGTCCACCCAAGTGCCAACCTTTCTTCTGAGCGAACCGTGCGTCCTACGACACCACGCGAAGGACACCGAGACAAACGTCACACTGACAGCTCGGCCTGTCAGGTTGGCCGGCAATCAGCGTTGAAACAGAAACCATTCAAACCCGACAATTGGTGTCCGTTGGTGAAACGAGTCGAAGTGAGCGAGCGGCGAACTAGCGAACGGGTGGCTCAGCAGGTGGTAATGATTAATCAATGTCACCGTGACAATAACCCGCCACCGGAAAAGAACGGGAAAAGTGTGAACGAAGTGAAGCGTACCGAAGAAACTTGACGAATGGAAATTAAAAGGTGAGAGGAATGGGCAAGCGAAAGAAGAAAACAATCTTACACACCGTACACAAATCAGAGCTGCTGCTGCTGCCATTCAAATAAGTCAACCATCTCGGCCCGTCAACGTGACGAATGATTTTTAGCGCGATGACGCCCTGCCAGCTTTTCCGGTTTCCCGATACTGCCAACCGGCTGACACTGACCAGCTGGGTACTGTGTGGTATACGTGCGTGTTTGTGTGTGTGCTGTAGGCATACCTGCCCGGTGGGCTTTTCAAATGGTTTGCCGTCATGATCTACATCTTCCCACTGAATAGCTCTCGACACAGGTTCTCACCCGCCATCAGAACTGTTCTCGATATCTAATGCTCTGGTTCGGAGTTTTCCGAACACAAATATCGTGCTCAATGCTTCTTTTTGCTGTAAAGTTTCCTTTCTACTGTTCAACAAGCTAATGGTATGCCACATTGACAAGCCACCACCGAGGGGATCCATCAACATTATCACCTTAACCGCACAGCAACAACGGCACAACCTCGAGGTGGAGCTAGGCGAAGCGTTCTTCGGCGAGTCGACAAACACTCCATCATCGGTTCGGGGCTAGGTAGCGCTCGACAACATCATTAAGATAAACGTTGTAAAGCTATCGAGCTTTGGTTTATGTCGTCTCGATTCTCGTTCCTACCCGCAAACTCCCGCGCCTGTACGTCGATTGAGCGTAAAAGTTTTGCTGCAGAAGAAGACGCACGCTCACACGAACAACGAAGACGGTACGATGGTTCAAAAATTTTGCGTCACTTTCCCATCCCGAGTGGAGTTGCTGATGCTGATGTTCGAACCGGATAAGAAGGGTACATCCCAGGGTGCTTGGGCGCTACAGTCAAACACGGTTCATAAAATGGACCAACACAAAAAGCGGAACTAGTAATCTGCTCGCTCCGTCTGTCTGGTTGGTTGGTGTGGTTCGATTGCGTATGCAGCACGATAGGAACACCAACGTCAGCCTGGCCCAACGTCAGATATTTCTTTTGTCCTATTTATCCTATCGATCCACATCCGGTGTACGTGTCCTTCGAACACGGTCCGTCCGTTCCAGTTTTCTTCAAGAGATCCCGGAGAGTATGCGTTTATACTTAAGGGTGCCACATTCTGCTTGTGAAATTAGTAAACGAAACATAATTGGTCACGTGGTGTCGACTGCCTCTAAAATGCTTGTAATGCTGCCTCGTTTGGCTTCCGAGTTCCGAGACATCAGTTGCTTGAGGGCCCTCTTTGTCTCCCTGGTCCGCTCGTCGTAGGAATATGCCGCAATAATCTGGTCTGCTTCTAGTGTTAGAGCTATAGCAAGGTTGAAGTAAGTTCAGAGGACTTTCACCCGCTTTGCCTTGCGCAATCTTCTTCTTCTTCTTATTCTTCTCTGGCACTACAACCACTGTAGGTCTTGGCCTGCTAGCAATTGCTAGCTCTCTGTGACTTAGTTATACCCGTAGCTGGA